>JAQQZT010000013.1:9790489-9819809 GCA_030068275.1 Clarias platycephalus | reverse complement strand
ATTCATGTTTGTGGCTGTAATGTGACAAAATGTGGAAAAGGTCAAGGGGGCCGAATACTTTTGCAAGCCACTGTATAATTACACTGTATATAAATATATTATATCTATATAAATGCACAATATGTTGTACTTTCTACATTTATATTTTACATCTATACCATTTACAGCTATATGGCCCGGCCCAAAAAAAGAGTCGCAAACATAACATTTTGCAGGATCACCTTTTCCTTTGATTACAGCCTTGGCATTGTTTTGATACTGCGTCACATTTATTTTCAGTCAATATTTTCCAAAGTTGCATTAATTTCTCTCCAAGATTTAGTATTGATAATGGGAGAGTCGTAGCGCTGCATCAAGCCTGCTCCACGACATCATAACCGTGGTTAAGGCCTGGAGTCAGTAGGGTGGAATCAGTGTGTGAAAATGATGCCTCATCCTCTCTGAACCACTTTAACAATTTGAACCCAAAGAATCCTAGCATTGTTAGAATATGCCACCCTCCTCAGGAAGGAATGACTCAGGAAGAACCTGGTCATTCAGTATTCAGGTTGTCAGCTGAACTTTTTTTTTTTTTTTTGCTGAACCAAAACCTGAACAACTGAAGCAACCCCAGATCAAACATTGCCCCCACAATCTTGATAATGTTTTTTCGGGCTACATTTCTTCTTTGAAGATTATAGTTCACCTTCCAGGTTTGAATAATTCCTTTTCAGCTCTTAATTTGTGTAGTTTCCCCTTGTTGTTTTCTTTTTTTTGATGCAGGTTTAATAATTTGAACTTTCTGACACAGGATGTCTTCTGACATGGTTGTTTCAGAAATGAGAAACTACTCACCGCATCAGTTAGGGTTAAATAACTTGTTGCCAGCTGAACCATATGAATCACTGCAGTCATTATCAAATAGATGGTTCATACCCATTTGCAAAGATAAATCCAGGTGGTGATGTAATTGTTTTGAATGTAATCATCTCAGGAGCCTCCAACTACAAAGACTACTGTGTAGGTTCTGGATCCATGAGCCTTGACATTCCCTTATAAAATACTGACTTAATAAGTGTTTCCCTTGAATCAACACAATGAGCCCAATCCAGGCCAGGTGAATGAAAATTATAAGAATAAAGTTTGCTTTAGGGGCTTTGGCAAAGTTCTGTATTTATTGCAGATCATAATATAATCTCATTAGAAGAGCAGCTTTGGGTCCCTCCCCCTACAATTTTAATAATGTACGATACAAATGGGTAAAATGGGAAATTTAAATTTGCACAAATATAAAATAGATATAATGTAAAAGATTACATTTTAAACTAAGAACAATAGACAAGAGGGTTTTTAAGACTTTTGATTTAATGTCAAAAGCTGAAGACACTGTACAATACAGCAATGACTTTAAATCCACATTAATTCACATATTTAAGCTGAAATCCCATACTAGTTTTAATGACTGGTTAAGATGGAGGTAAAATGTGAACAATGCATTATAACTAAAAAAAAAGGAGTACAACTGGGAAAAAAAAAAGGCACAGATATATTGAGATGAAAAAATGAAAAAGCACTTTCACACATAAAATAATTAAAAGAAATAATTTAAAAATTGATCTCAAATTAATAAGTGGTTAACTCCTTAAAGAAAAAAAAATAGGCAGTAGTTTAAGAAATGAAAGTAGAGTTAACAATACAAGACTGTCAATACACATTTGAAATAATATCCTAAATAATAACAATAAAAAAGGTCAGGCTCAAGCTTATTCACATTTTAAAAATTGGTTTAAAAATGCCCATAAAAAAAATGTTAATGCACTAAAAAAAAAAAAAAAAGTCAGTTTAAGTCTACACGGAGCACAATGATGAATCAAGTGTGATTTTTACATCAACTCTTTTGTAAATGGTGTCCTGAGCTTGGGATAATTTCTGTGCAGTGTGCTTCAGAGTGATGGCGCATACATCAACCTCAGCATAAAAAGAAATTTAAATCAAATGGTGGGGACTCAACATGGCTCTAAACAAGTTAAATATCTTGTTGAACTTAAAGTGTAAACTAGGACACATTCTGATCACAGACATACAGCAACAACCATCATTCATCTCCCTTTTTCCCCCAAAAGTACAATTTTCAACATTAAACCTTAAAAATCCTCACATATCAAGCAGTTCAGTGTAACAACTCTAAGTAACAGTAACTAGCGGTATAGCCTGCAAAATTTGAAATAAGACCACAATTACATCCCAAACTCCTTGTATCCATACCAAGCGGTGCATCAAAATAGGACGCAATCATTATTTAATATGGTACAATGATGTTTTAAGATGCACTGGATGTCTAGTCATGCTAGATTCACATACCTGCATATAATACTCGGAATCTCTGGATGTACATTGAAATCCAGTGAAAGAGAAATCTCCCAACTCCAAATTAAAAATAATAATAATAAAAAAAAAACCTCTCAGTACATGTTACCTGCTTGACCTTTTCAAAATTCATATTCCATTCCTGACTTTTCTAAGTAGATGCTACATGCTTGGGACAATTTTTAATATTTTTCTTTTACCTTTTTTTATAAATCTTTCACAAACAGATTACAATTGCAACTGGTAAATAAAATAATTATTTAAGAAAAGAAAAACAAACATGTAATTATGTTATCGGCTTGGAAATTCATCTTGTTTGCATAGTCAACAAGTTGGAGGTCAGATTTGTTAATTGAGCCAAATAAATACTACCCTACCCGATCCAAAATTAATTTACAAAATAAAAATTTACAGGCTTAAACTAGAATGCTGTGCTGTAGGCGGAGGAGTTCTTTTGACAGATGTAGGACCCTGAAAGAAGGCACCATAAAAAAATTAATGACAAATCTGAGGGATAAATATATACATGCATGTATGACTAACAAAGTAATACTGATACCAACAAAGTGAAAGTGCTCCTTAAATCCCATATTAATACCACATGTATTATTGATGTTTGATTAAAAGTTTCAACTGATGTCTCATGAATTACTCTGTTTCATTCCAACATCTGTCAAACTTTTTATTCTATGGTTGAAACTGCTTTAAGTTTACTTTTAACACATTACGGTTGTGCGGTTTGATAATATTACCCAATGCATGAAGTTAGTTTAGTGTACTGTAATGCAAAGTGTTACCTGTAAGCCAAATGCAACTGCATACTAAAAATGTCTAAAAATAAATCTTTACAGATTCATGTTTAGTTGCAACTTACGTTTTCCTTGTTCAAGTCTTTGGTTTGGCTCATACCAGATCCAGCTCTTTCATTTGTAAGTTGACTCCCCAAAACTTTTCTCTGAAAAATTAAGGAAATTAGAACGTTTTGGCATAATGATGACAACGTTTGTACTCACATTTAAAGTACTGGAATACAATTTAATTGATTAAAAGAAAAGAAACAGACCTTGATGAGGCCTCCAAATGACCGGGAGCGACCATGCTTTGGGTTTGAAGGTCTTGGGCTTTCACGTACTGGAGTACCCTGCTTGTTGAACTAGAAATATGCAACGTTCACTCAGCATGAATTATCAAAAGGCATCTCATAAATGTATAAACAACATCCTGTATTAATATTCTAATTCATTGATATAACCTGAAGAGAAAAAGCTTCAAGAACCTTTAGTCTCTTGTAACAATGAATAAATTTTCCACCACAGGAATGTCTTGGGAATGTCACAGGAAAGTTTGCTTTCTCATTAACATGACAAGCCACACTTTTATGGTTTTATTAACTTTGAGGTTGTCACAGTAACACTGCTTTTTCATTATTTTACTATATATTTTGCCATGGCCTGTTGTTTTATTACTTGCATACATTGTTCAGCCAAAATAATAATAAAAATCAATTATTCAACCACCTTTAGTTCTTTATTTTTGATGACCATGCACAATTCGATTGCCAATTCATGTGTGAAAATCATTTCTCATGATCCCAGAAACATTCTTTTATAATCCTGGAATATGACCATTCCATTGGGGGGCGGCGATCCATTTATAGGACAATCTTTCGTGTAATCAGATAACTACATTTTATTGCTACATAATGTTGCAGAGATTTTAGACCTGACCAACTAAAGCAACCCTAGATCATAACCCTAATCTTTGCCACCAGGGGCTTGAACTATGGCCATGTTGGGTACATCGCTTCATGCACTTCCCTTCCTACTCTGACATACACATTGTTAGAATAGGGTCAATCTGGAATTCTCCGTCCATTGACCCCCTATACTATGCAACTTCCCCAAATCCGACACACAACAGGGTTGGTGAGAGCGTGTATAGCGATGAGTTACCTGTCGAATGAGTTTCTTCTTCTTGGTAGATTCAGGCATGTTGCTGACATGCTGAAAAAGATCACGCAGAGCCTCCTGTGTGTGTTGCTGGCGCCCGCTGCTGCAGTCTTCCTCGCTGCTCCTCTTAGAGGGAAGGCCTCGAACACCGGCTCCAGCACACAGCTCCAAGTCGTCCTAAAGTAACGTGTGAAGACGCGATTAACATTCTGCTCGCTTTCTTCACGGTGAGTGAACAAGTATTAAAAGATGTGTGTGACAACTCTGAGGTTCCATCACAGACAGGGGGTCAGTGCTTTACTACACTGTAATGAAAGACAAACATAATATATATGCAAATCTCCCCCCATACACAGTCAAATATTAATTCCACTTTTTTTTTTCCCCCTCAAGAACAAAAGTTATAATTATGTTTGTGTATGAGGATGAAAAGAATATGATCCAAGGTGACCGATCAGAGCATGAACAAAAAAACAAACATTTTATTTCACATCACTGCACGGACACTGGATAATTAAAGTGCACTACTGCATAATTACAACCTTTGATTGAGGAGTTTGTGGGCCGGGGAAGAGCGTGCGTGCATGGTCTTTGATATATGTTGGTGCCTTGAAGAAAAAAAAAGAAAAAAAAAGGAAAATAAAAAGTCAGAGAGAATAAATAATTAAGAACTGTGCTTATAAATTAAGACTTAATTTGCAATTGATTAGGTGACTTGTGGAATGAAATGACTTTCAGTAGCCATATGTCTAATGACCACTCGAGAAGACAAGTCAATTAAGCCCGTACCCGAAACAACTTCTGGGAGTGCTTGATAAGGAACGCGATGCCGTTGTTCAGCTTATTCATGTTGTCTTGCAGGTCATTTGCAGTCACCTGTGAACAGACGAATGCTCAGACGGCTATAGCACACAATATGACACAATAAGAGATGAAAAACTCAGACCTACATTTTTGGGCCATATGATATGCGGTGCGAACATGAGTGCCAGGTTGAAGGCAGACATTTTGTTTTTTTCTTGCTGCTTGGCGGTCTGATAGAGCAGGTCCAACAAGAGTTTGAGAAGGCTGCGGTTGGCTGGAGGCAACAGCATGAAGAGAAGCTGCAGCGCTTCTAGCTGACGTTCTTTGTTCGGCAGAGACGTTTTGTTACCGCTCTCATCAAACAATGTGATCTCTGTAAATGATAGAAATAGAAATTGTTCCAAAAAAAAAACAAAAAAAAAAAGCATAATACACTAGGTGTTTTGTTGTACATGATTAGTTTTCTTTTTTATTTGGCGGATTGTCCTGAAATTTTATTTTGTTCTGTGCGTGTTCCGTTTGTGAATTGATATGAGAACTTGATTTTGCAACTACTGCAGTTCCTCGTGCAATTATTTTGTCTGGGAAGTTTTATACAGTGTTTAAAAACGAACTAAAAGTTCTCACCTAAAAATGGAAAAAAGATCTCGGTGGTAATTTCATGTAGGAATAGCCACACCTACCACATTCCATATGTTTATCTAACTTTACTGCCCAATTTATTTTTAAAAAGAGGGTGTTCTCAAAATCTTTTCAGTCATGGAAACAAAAAAAGCCCAGACACATCATTACAGATTTATGAATATCACCTGTTTAAATATTAAGCTCATTGTTTAAACATGTACAGTAAATAGTTTTGCTACTCGTTACAGCCACAGAGCATTTTATTCCTAAATTTAGCACCAACAGAACATATTCGCTTCAAGTTGGTCTAAATAAAATGTGGAAATTCTCATTGTAAAGTATTTTTGTCATCCCTCAGAGCCCTGAGGTAAACGGTCATGTTCATAAGCGAGTACCGGCTATTTTGAGGTGTGCATGATAATGGCGATGAGTCAACAGCGGCTCGGGCAGCTCCCCCAGGAAAGCTTTTAGGAGTGTGGCCGCGTCATGTGGGTGGTAATCCCCCGTGTCCAGGTCGACATCTGCACCACTGTTGAGCAGCTCCCTTAGCGCCTGCTGTCTGATGCTGTTCCCCGGCACACGGAACAGGCCCTCCACATGTAGGTCTGACAAATAAAAGAAAAGCCACCTGCTTTAGAATAAATTATTCACTTCTCTTCCTGATTCAGGGCCTGTCTACTTTTTTTTCTTTGCCATTTATGGTCAAGAAATATCCTCAAGTGGATAGCTTTCAGCAAAAACAGAAGCTGAAACACGGTTCAATTTAAAATAGTGCACCTCAGGATGTAACAAAAATAAGTTTAGACAGTTGCATGTGATTTTATTAACACTTTATAAATCTCGCAAAAAGGGTGTAAAGAAACAGAGGACTACTGTATGTGTGAAAATCTCTTACTTTTTCCAAGGTACTCTATGAGCTGGTAAATTTGTGCAATGCCTTCCTCAGTTAAAGGTGCTCCAAATATCACTCCTTTCTCTGAAAGAAAAAAACATATTGAAAAGAATTTGTTGTTAAAAAAATTGGTTTACTGCCACAGACTAAAAAGCTCTGAATAATTCCTGGGAGAGAGAATGATAACTATATACTGCAATAAATGCTTCTTTCATTAAAAAATTAAGGAAAAGCATCCAGCATGAAAAAAATAATTTAAAAAATGTGCCGGATTGATGGTCCGCCGTGTTGACCCCTCGACGAGATCATCATCATGAGACCACTGGTGTGTTTTAATTCAGGGGCGGCATCCCTCCTTTGAAAATAATTACTCTGTGTATAATCCATGGCCTAACCTATCCCAAGATTCTTTGTGAGCTGGGGAAGAGACCAGAAGACACGATGGCAGTCACAGTTTAAAACAAATATATTACGAAATCAACATATAACGTATAAATACAAATAAAATGAAAAATAAGGTACAAGGGTATATAAACCTGAAAGACAGGTTTTTGTTCATGATGTTAACCAACAGCAGTTTCTCTCTGTACACAAGACTGTCATTTCGGTAAGACGACGTGTGCCCAACAACAGAAGCAGTGTAGACTGCGAGGGAGATGATCAGGATTGGAAAATAAAGAAATCGGCAGGTTATCTTGGCAGCATGGCTTTTTATTTGTTTATTTTTAATGCTCTGACCATGATCTGAGCACAGTTGTGTGTAAGGACTGTTCCAACCAAAAAACTGGAATACATCGAAAAATTTTTACAGTTCACTTAGAATACTGTATTTACTGGGTTAGAGTTTATATTTTAAAGGTTTATTTCTCTTATTGGTGTAATGTCAGTTTATTTGTTGATTTACTTGCTTGTGTCTCAAAGTAAGATGCTTCCATTATCCTTATTTATTTTTATTTAAGGGTAGTACCTCTCCATCTTTGTGTGCCTTAAAAAAATGATTATAATAAGGTCGTTTCATGAAACCTTTTTCTCCTGCTGCTTACTAAAATAGCTATCTAAAAAGATGAATAATTCTTGATATCCACTGATATTAAATAAACTACCCTTTTTTTTTTTTTTAAACCATAATCGCCTAGAAACATCGGAGCAGCTGTCAAGCTTTTATCACTCTCCCTCCTCCAAATGTTTCCCTAATATAATCAGTCAATTCCTACGTAATCTTGTGTGCCTCCCCAAACAGGCATCTGGAACCCATGAAGAATGAAGGTAATAACGTGATTCCTCAAAGACAAGTGACACCAGACAACACCTTTTTGAACTTTTTGTCAGGAGGAATACACCATTGGCTAGTGTTGCAATGATTGATGTGGAAGTGCAAATATGTGACCCCTCCCACCCAGAGTGTAAATCAAGTCTATGCCACAGGTCGTACGTAGCCACGTACCCAATGCTGTCCCCAACACCCTAGCCTGACGTGCTCCGCGCCAGAATTTTTATTGCAGGTTGCTGTGACACAGAGCACACGGAATTTGATTTTCACATCATCTTCTGGGCTCCCATTTTTCAATTGAATTGAATGTTAGATCAATATGACCCAAAGCGAGGAGTAGTTTATAAATATGTACATTTGAACAAATTGTCTTCACCACACTACGAAGACTGCCAGACAACAAAAGAAAAAAAGAGAGAGAAAACACCCCTCCCCCCCTCGACATCCGCAGATTTGTGGATATTCTTCGGGTTTTGTCTGTAAAACACTTGTCTTGTTATCTTTGAGATGCTTTCAACATGGTCAATAGTCGCTGGATGTTTAATGTTTATTGCAGTTTTGTTTAAGAGAATATAGTCAAGTTTAACTTGTCAAGGAATAGAATACAGTATATTAGTCAGCAAGTGAACAGTAAGAAGAATGAAAAGTGTAAGAATCTGGGCAACTTTGACAAGAGCCAAACTGTGATCGCTGGACACTAGAGCATCTCCCAAATGCCATGTCTTGTGGGATGTTTTCGGTGTGCAGTGGTTAGTAACAGAAGTGGTCCAAGGAGGGACAACCAGTGAACCAGCAGTAACAGGGTCATGGGAAACCCAAGGCAAGTCAACACATACCACCTACTTAAAATGTTGCCGTTGTCAAGTACAACCCTTCATAGACCATTCCTCAATAAGTCAGAGCTATCTTCCTTAGCAATACACAATATTAGCCAGGTGGTTTTAATGTCATTGCTGATCTGTGTATGCAAGCCAACGTTCCCAACCATTGATCATCCCAAGCACTGTTCTGTTCACTTTAAAGATTTCATCGATTTCTCAACTCTCATCAATGTGTGGTACCATAAATCATAAGATAAGTTCTGTCAGAAATAAGTTCGAATCTGAAAGTGTTAATGAATTTACAGTTTTACATCAGTGACTTTGACTGGTCAAGTGCTGTTCCAAAGGAGCTGATATTTAATATAACCCACACTGGAACAATTCACTGTTTGAATCACTCCATCTGTGTGTAATCACTATATAAAAATGCCAGTTCTAGTAAAAGACTAACATTTAAACCACTGAAACACTCCACACTATATGCAGCTGATGCTCTTCTAAAATTTTAGTTATTTAGTCGCACTATGCTGTGAGCACATTTTGGTTGAAAGAATGCACAAAAAAATTGTGCAAGTATAAAACAGCAGCTTGACGACGTTGTGAGCAGGTGCGAGAAGGTCTGTAGAGAATACTTGCCAAATCAGAGTCATGCTAATATTCAGTATAACAACACTCCCGCCCATGTGAGATCACTTAATAATTTTCTATGCTGTTTTTGGAAATTCCTAGTTTGGAAGTTAAGTTTTGATAGGCAAAGAATCACGACAAAACAACTAGTATTTGACTCCATCTAATGACTTCTAGAGATTTTTGAGCTGTGTATCAACTACAAAGGGTGTTCAGGTCCACAAGGTACTTTTTTTTTTCTTTTTTCCCCATAATCTACACACTTCACAGTTATGAGAGTAAAACCACCTTTACTTCTCAATAGACATTACACTAATGCACATAATCCCAGTGTTTTGCTGCTGCTTGGATACCATCAAGGTAGAAAGTTCTCTCTGTACCAGTTCCACAGCCATGGTCGGACATACGTTCGACATCATTCACAGACATACGGCCTTAATTAAAACTTTTTATTGTTCAAATGTTTTATTGTGGCTAAGGGTCTCATCATTGTAACCACAGTCTTCTGTAAATTATGGTTTTACACCATCACAAGGCTCTGGTTTGCCCTCAACACCCCTCGTACCTTCCCCTCTAAATGGTTAGCAGCACTACTTGTGAGATTGCTCGTGTTTTGCTCACCTTTACGCTTCAGGAAGTTGGGTAGGCGCAGGAAGCCTGTGGAAGTAGGGAGCTTGAGGTCTGCCTCTCCCTGGAGCTGTGCAAATTCTGCTCCAGGTAAATCAATGAGCCTGCTTATGTTACTCAGCAGCAGCTCTGTGAAAACCTGCGGCTTCTCATGCCTCAGCTTCTCCACATAGAAATCAGGGTTGAAAATAACTGGCTGGCTTTGAGGCATCTCCTGGCTTATGAGTATGTTACATACTGTTCCTCTGTGGCAAAAACAAAATGGAGACAAAAAACAGCCTAAGCAAGAAGCAAACAATTTTATATTCCATGCAAATCTTTTATCTAAACACATCTTGCGTATAGTTGCACTCAAAATTATTCAGCCATTGCGAATTAGGTTTTATGCCCAAAATAAATAAATCGCAGCTGTTTGCAATGAAGCAGTTGCAACAAAAGCAATTTAAATAGATCACCCCAACTTTTGAGTTGCAAAAGTCAAGACAAATTGGTATTTTTAGTGATTACTGTAGTATCAAAATTATTCAACCCTTTGATGAGAAACATCTTTAGTATTTTGTAGCGCACCCTTTAGCTATTTTGACCTGCTGCAAACACGATTTATAGAGAGAAGCTAGCTTCTGGCAGTATTTCAGAGGGATCTTAGTAATGGTTCCTAGTTCAATAAGATTCCTGGGTTTGAACGCGGCAGCTGCTTTTTACATTTTTTCTTTTGGATTCAAGTCAGGTAACTGTGATGGCGACTCTAGAACCCTCCAGGACTTCACCTGTAACCAAGCCTTGGTGGATTTTGAAGTATGCTTGTCCTGTTGGAAGGTCTAATGACACCAAAGTTTCAATTTCCTCACAGATGGCATGATGTTTTGTTCAGGGATACTTGAATAAATCCATCGTGCCCTCTACACACTGCGTCTTATAGTACAAAGTAAAACTTCAGTGCCTGCTGCCACGAAATCTGTCTGTAATCTGTTTGCAGTCATTCGAGGGTTTTTCAACACTTGCATCCTCAGGAATCTGGTAGTAGAAGGTGCTGGCTTCCTCTTTCTGCCATGTCCAGGTAGTGTAGCCACTGTGGCTTTAACTTTAAACTTGCATAATAGACTTGCCACTGTATTTCTAGGAACATTTTAGTATCTTTACTGTTTTTTTTTTTAATACCATGTCCCTGTTTGTGTAAGGCAACAATCTCTTTTCTTAAATTCATGGACAAATCTCTTGCCTTAGCCATTTTTAACATGCAGTCAAACATCTCCATCAACAACTCTCATGTATTTGATGCGTCCTAAATCAGGTACACCTGAGGCATCTAATCTGTGCTTGAGACAACAATTGATTTACAAATTTGTACTCAAATGAGGGATTTTATTCAGGGGAAATAATTCTGAGACGGCAACAATTATTAAAAAGCGCATTTTGTTTTTGACTTTGGAGAAACCATGTTATATTAGTTGTGTTGAGCTACTTAAATTTCTCGTGTCAATGATTAGTTACAATCAGCTGAACATTAGTAATTTTGGCTAAAAAATAAAATCCCCCCCCGTTATAAATTGCGATTATTGTGTGTACCTCACCGACTCCAAAAGACTATAAAATATATTTATAAAATATAATTTATAACAGATGAACCGGTCGATTAGCCAGGGACCCAAATTGGCTTGTTGTAGTTAGTTTGGCCCTGACTGGTGATCAGACGATTAGCCTCAGATATAAACGATTCAGTACCACGCGCAGAAGTGGGGCAACAGAAACACATGCCTATGAATTGCATGCATTCGAATTCCTGCGTGCCTGTGTTAGACACCATACACGCCTGCATGATCACAGCTCCTCAGCCCGCCCCGCACGCTCACTGTCAAGTTAAGTTGAGACTTTGGAGGCGTTTGAGAACGTAAAACTTTCTTTATCATCCCACAGGTGGCGCACTCTAAACTATTTACACATTTTCATACCATGTGGTAGAAGTGAATTATTATTATTATTATTATTAAATTTGTTAAGTGAGAAAACTCGTCATAAGGAACTGGCTATGTTTAATGAATCGTTAAACTGTTTTTAAAGATTTAAACCAGAGAAAATATATGTAATATTAGATAAATAATCTGGAAATTAATAAAACCGTGATACCGTGGCACTGAGGTATCGAGATATCGTATCGGGAGGAGACTGATGCCTTTCCACTTATCATCATGTGTACAATTTATTTATTAAAGTTGGCTCTTTTAAAAATTACATTTATGTAGGTAGTTATTTTGTCAACACTAAATAATTCATTTCAACTATTACTATTAGATTAGATATAAAATAGAAAAGAACTATTCACTATTAGATTAGATATAAAATATATAAAGCATTGTGTGTTAACGAGTCTGCATGCTTGAAAAAGAAGATAAATAATGATTACAACAGGTATTAAGTAAACTATTGCGTTTTAAAACTTTTTTTTGGTTTACTTTTAAAATGACAAACATTTCCTCCTGAAACAGGACAACGCTACACACCAGTAACCACACAGCGTGCTAAGCGCTACATACCGACGGTTAGCCGTAAATGCGGCTAATAAGAAATAATTCCCTACAAAATTACATAAATGTCTCTTAACACGCTGTGATATAAGCGCTTTCGCACTTTTTAAATCGCCCCATAAATGCCAACACGAAGCTGTTTGTAAACCAGAAGCTGCTAACAGCGATAACGTTAACTGTCAGGATTCACCAAACACTCTTCCTACACGAGCTTTAAAAGAAAAAACAGCCCTAAAAGCAACAGAAATAGCGTCACATTTTATCGCACTCACTTTTTATCCAGCTAAAAAAAATAAAAAATAAAAAAAACACAACTACCTACCTTCTACTCTGTTTGTTTTCTTCTTTCTCTCTCTCAGCCGCCATGTTCAGTTTGAATTTGCCACTTACAACACCCTAGACCCGCCCCCTGATTCTGAGTGGTTTGTACCACGGGAGAAATTTCAAATCGCAGAAATCTCCAGGGTATGCTCATGAATATTAATAATCATTAAACAAACGGACATGTGATTGGCCAGGGTGACTCATGCATGTAAACGATTAATAAACAGACGATTGGCCAGCGTGAATTTGATCTACGTGCTAGAGATAGGATGTTTCTTTGGTGAGCCACAATTAATTAAAAAAATATATTTTTTTACATTTATAATAGAGATGAAAACGGACACGTGATTGGTCATGAATATTAACGATCATTGAACAGACGGACATGTAATTGGCCAGGGTCTCATGAATATTAACAAACAATGAACAGACGGACATGTGATTGGCTGAAAGAAAGGAAAAAAGATTGCTTTTTGACTTTTGATGTCTGAAATAGGATAGAGTAGGTTATCAAAAGGAAATACCTTTTCAATTAAATACTTTCTTGTTCTTTATAAATACAACACTTATAATTATTATAATGATCTTATATCCAAATAGTCACATTATATATCTATATATTTGCTAATGCATTATATAATACAAAGAAATCCATCCATCCATTCATCGATCTAGGAACCTCTGTAGTCCCACTAGGGACCGTGAAGACTATTGTATTTATTCCCATTTTACGACTGTTGTAGGACTTCCGATCAACACTCACACGCTCATTCACACATGAAGGGCAATTCAGGAGCACCAATTAGCCTAATCTGCATGTGGGAGGAAACCAGAGTACCCGGAGAAAACCCACAAAGCGCGGGGATAACATGCAAACTCCATGCACACAGACCCGGCGTGGAAATCGAACCCTGGACCTAAGATTATATGATACAAAGAAATCCATCCATTCATCTAGGAACCGTCAACTAGGGACAGTGGAGGCCACAGTTTCTGTTCCTCCAGAGTTTCACATATTCGTATTGCTTCCATAGCAAATGTCATGCCAGCCAAGAGCCGGAAAATGCTGATAATCTCTCCAAAATCAGACCAGGGTGTTAAAAGGAACTTCAGAAAATCTTCTATTTAGCAGTTCAGTAGACTCTAAAGAATTTGAATCAATTGATACTGCATGTATGCAAAAGACCAAATACATGTGTATACAGTGACTCATGGCTTTATGGCTTGGGTGCATTCCCAAATTTCACTGTATGTAAATTTGACACGGTGATATACAGTAAGAGACACTTTCATTGAAGATACTGCTATATTGCTATAGCTTTATCTGAAAAGGAGGATTTTTCATTTCTTGTTGATGAAAATAGATTTTGCCACAGTACAAGCTACATACATCCACAATGTTGCTTATTTAATACAAAATGTTTGTTAAATATTATTAAAAAACAATTTATTGTCATACATTTTACATACACAGTTTTATTGATTTAAGTTTAATTCTCAAGTGCCTGTAGTGCTTTACGTGAGAATTAACATCCTGACAGATAAAATAAGTTCACAATTTCTATTTTTGTTTTGTTTTTTTGCATGCCTTAAAAAGAAGAAAAACATACAGGGAAAAATCCTCAGGATCAGGGTGTCATAATTCATGCATTAAAGGGTTACGCTACTTACTAAAAAAAAAAAAACATACAGTACCAGTATAACTGTTGACTTTTTACTTTAACTGCTTGGGGTTTGGGAAGTGTTCCCTTTTCTACCAATAGGTGGAGTCAGTGCTCCACGTTCAGTGTTGTGTAGTAAGAATGCTTCTATAACACAAATGTCCATATTACACACAAAGACACAAAAAGCCCTAAAAAAATTAAAACACTACAACACAGACATGCGCATGCATGCATGTATGCACACCAAAATAAATCCCTCATGAACACACAAAATCTATTGTTGCTTTAAATTACCCCATGCAAGATACGAGAATGACTGAAATTCCAAAATTGGTACATTTTCTTGTTCCTGCAGTGCTGTGATTAATCAAATATTAACATTTATAATATAGTATATATAATACATCAGTAACAATTATAGCAAAGCAAGATCCTTATATGAACAATATAATCATAAATTATTATTTATCGTTGTTAATAACAGTAATCTTTTAATTATAACAACAGAAATCACAGCAATCACAAATTATACAAGGAGCCACCATTTAAAAGAAACAAAATTTATCCTTCTTTAGTCCCTGTAGAGAAATTCTTAATGGTTTTTAATTGTTAAGACAGCAAATAGTTTCCTTTTCTGTGCGGTTTATACTACGAGCACCCCTAAGCAATCATTTGTCGATTACTTTATTGACCACTGTAGTAATTGTTACAAGTGTGCCTGAGAATATTCTTCAAACAATTTAAAAGATTGAGAAAAAAAAAAAAAAACATTCACAATAAAAACACAAAGCATTTATCATCTGTTGCATCTTGAACAATGTGTTAATGGAGAGCCATTTACTGGGTCTTCAGGCTGACGTGCTAATTGCCCCAGTAGAATTTTGGCTACACATGTTTGTCACTGAGATTGGGTTTCTATTCCTGCACGCACGCAGACATCGAGGTCTAAGAGGCTCCACAGTTTCCCAGCATGCTTTACGGAACATTTTAGATGAGATGCAGAAGAGGATGGGGTCCAGCGCGCTGTTCACGTACCAGAGAGGCAACGACAGGTAGGACTTGAGCACTGTGTACACTGTTAGCACAGTCCCTGACCATGAGTCCACATAAACTTGCATGAGTGAAGATGCGATGTCGGGGAAGTTGCACACAAAGAAAGTCACCACTACAGCCCCTGCAAAAAATGAAACAAGATAAAGAGCAGTTGATTAAATGCACCACATAAAGAAGAAAAGCAAACAAATATTAGGATGCAGAAACGCATCTGCATTCTTCCCGCTGTACATCCACAGCCACATAACTGCTCCAATTCAGCTAGCCTCAAAGACCAGAACTGGTATTCAAGTCTAAATTATTTTAATGTTCATAAAAACACAGCATTCCACTGTAAATGTGGAAAGGTTTTTCTTATGTAATCTTGCGCATGGTGCACATCACAGAGGCTATGTTAGAGGGCATGGCCCTGGCGTGACACATAGAGCTCTGTAATAAACGTATGAATTGCTCAGCTGTTTGTGGGACACTACATCTAGCAGAAAATGAGATAAGCTTTACACAAGTGTTCTCCAAATCCACAAGGGTTGCTTTCCTAACCCTAGTGAAACAAGGGAATATTCAAGAAAATCAGAGGACAGAACATGTCTCTGAAGTCCACCCACCATAACTATGATCAATTAACCCTTAATTCCCAAGTTGTATAAAATGCAATAGAAGTGTAAAAAGGGTAGGCTGTAGTCCCCAGGTTTCTAGTACGAGGGGGTGTCAAAAAGTTTTGAGACTAGTTTTGTAACATGCCAACAGATGGCAGCATAAGGCTGCATGCACAGTCACAAGGAGCACCAATCTTTATAAGTCAGTGTGCCAAAAGATATCATCCTGTGAATATCAGGAGCTGTGCAACTGGTGCTATTCTGACCGGTTTACCATCTGCTTTTTTATCATGGACAGCGAGTTAGAACAAAGAGTGATTGTGAAATTCTGCATCAAACTGCAAATCTGCAAGAGTCATTTGACAAGATTTAGCAACTTTACGGGGTTGCAAATAGTTGTTCGAGGTGTTTTCAAGAGCTTCAAGAGTGGAAAAACATCAAGACAACAAGAGATGAAAATGTCGAAACCATTCGGCAACTTGTGCATGATGATTGTCAGAGGACAATCCACAACATTGCTTCCATTGTCTGTGTGTCATCCGAAACAGTCCAGGCCATCCTCACATGCACTGTGTTGCTGCCAAGTTCATCCCCAGGCTGTTGACCCAGAAGAAGAAGGAACCCGTCATCGTTCCTAGATGACCCGTAGTTCATGTCAAGGATCATTACCGCTGACTAAGCTTGGGTGTAGGGGTACAATCCTGAGATGAAGCAATGTCTTCACAGTGGAAGGGTCCATCTTTTCCACGACAGAAAAAGGCAAGGCAGGTCCACAACTCGGCGAAGAGCATGCTCATCGTCCTTTTTGACATTCACGGTATTGAGCATCAAGAATTCGTCCCCAAGAGCCAGACTGTCAATAGTGAAGTTTATCGCCAAGTTTTAAGGCATCTGAGAGACGACGAAAAAATAGAGCTTCTCAAGAGAGATAATCTCTAAACTTTTTGATACCCCCTCATATCTCTTTGTATATGGGCTCCGATATCCAGATGCAATCTGGCCATGTCTATCTACTGGATCTGCTTCAGTCTTCATAACCTGCTTCACCAGTCCTACTACTAACACCTTAGGCTTGGCTGCCAGATATCCATTTCAGAAATTCAGCGATATAAATAAAAGAAAGGGAAACCAAAAGGGAATTTAATTCAATTTCCACATTATGCTTTATTTTCATAGTATGGCCTTTCTTGCTTCATCTCCTGGCGACCGCATGGTCCTGACTTCACTACTCTACAGTCTGGGTCCCAAATGTGCCAACGCGTTACAAGCTTCTTCAGGCGCTAATGCAATCATGGCCTCTTTTTTTTGTTTGTTTGTTTGTTTCTCTTTCAACTTTGCTTTGCAGAAAAGAAATCAGTAATCTACACTTCCACCACAAAAGACAGCACAGGAAAATGAATCAGTTCCAGAGAATCTGACCACAAAATGATGTTATGGTGGTAATGGCATCAGGAGAAAAAAAAATCTTACCCATAAGCCGCAAAGCTCGTTTCTCTTGAATTAGGAGTTTCCCATTCTGGAGGCTCTGTGGATTCCCTCTTTTACTTACAGCCCTAGTGATGCCCATGGCCATGCGCTGGCGGCTGTTGTAGTGGAAGTGGCAAATGATGAGTATGTAGAGGGTGAAGATGCACACAAGTGGTACCAAAAAGCAAAGAATGCCCCTCAGAAGCAGTGCCCCCTTGTAAAGGGGGGAGGGGTCTTCCTCAGTCATCTCGCACATGGTCGACACCACAAAGGCTGTATCAGGGGACGTTGCAGCATAATCCAGGATGCAGGCTCGCGCATGTCTATAGACGAGGGCAAATGGCACTGAAGTTCCCAACGCCAGTAGCCAGATCCAGGCTAGAAGACAGGGGAGTCGTGACTTTCTGAGACCAGCAAGGGACCACATAGTGTGACAGATTGCCACATAGCGCTCAATAGTAAATGCAAGGATCACCCAGCTTGTTGTGGCGCAGTACATCTGACGCACCATGAAGTAAGCTTTGCACAAAGGTTCTCCAAGTCTCCATGGGTAGCTTTCCCAATAGTAACGGTATACAGTGATGGGAATCGTCAGTAGCTGGAGGATGTCAGACAGAACCAGACTCAGCAGGTAGAGCTGTATAGCACTGATCTTCATGCGAGCATCTCTGAGGAGTGTAAGCATGCTAATGCCATTGGATAGGACCCCAAAGACGAACAGGATGCTGTAGAAGGCTGTCATGGGGATGGCGACATGGTATGGCTCCTGCTTGGTGACGCTGATGTAAAGGTCAGGTGCTGAGTTAGGACTTGTATTGCAGGAAAACTGGAAATGCATCAAAGATCCGTTCATGTTGAAAGTATATGTAGAATAATAAGCAGAATGACGACGTCTGGTTTGACGAGTTGCTCGGATAACTTTCTAAAAATGAAGAAAGAAGGAATTAATATAAAATGCTAGAAATTTGAACTTATAGTTCATAAATGATGCTATATAATATATAATTCATCATTTATTGGTGTTTATGTTTATATGATCATGCTTGTTCAAGAAAAAAAAAATATCACAAAAAGCATAGTAATAATATTATAATACCATACAACAATATCTAATCCGGTTACTGTAAGATTCTGTACAAGGTGAATCTGTGCTCTTGTTCAATACCGGCAGCATATCTGGGCACACACTGACAAAAATAAATAGGCATACAAGACATACAATAAAAAATAAATAAATAAAATTAAATAATATTGTTTGTGTGCAAAACATTTCCTTATAATTGAAGAAAAATTGCATAATTACAGTATTTAGTGTTTTACCATAATGTTATTACACTGACATTAATGAAGCAATTCATTTTTAAATATTAAAACACACAATAATAATAATAATAATGAAATGTCTGCTGATGAATTCACATTTCCAAAAGAAACTGTTTTTTTTTAAATGCTAATTTTATTCTGACACTATCCATTTTTTTTCAAATTTCATAAAGATTGTTTTCATTACACAACTCCTGCATTATCTCTGTAGCTGTATAGCTGAAAAATATTTACAGACTTACTGTGAAAGACAGAGATGTGCATCCAAGTCTGATTCAACGATTAAATGCAATGTTCGCTGTGAGGACATACCCCCCCCCACCCACTCTCTCTCTCTCTCTCTCTCTCTCTCTCTCTCCCTCTCTCTCGTACTCTCTCTCCCCCTCTCTTAGTCATTCTTTTTAGTAGCCACAGCCACAGTGTGCAGTTGACCACCAAAGCCTGTGGGGCAAAAAGTTGATCTTATTTTTTTATATGCCATTTTATATATACATTGAAATGCTCTAAAATATAAAATATAATTTAACAAATAGCAGTTCCAGTGCCATGTAGAAAATATATGTTATTTTCAGCAACCCATTTATCGACTGAGCATTTAAGTGTCGGTCCTGCTGCGCGATCCTCAGCAAGTGCTCACTGGATTGCTCTAGCATATACAAACATGTTTTCGATGGATTCAAACCAACGTCTTCATTGAACACAGTGTAGCAAGCACACGCAGTTCTGTTTTTTACCATCTCTCAGCACACCAGGCTCTAGCCATCCTTAATTCCTCATCAAACAGCTCATCAGTCCCTTGATGTGTGTTCCTCAATTGCTTTATCTACAAATGGAAGTATTTCAGGATTTCTCGTTGTGTAAGGAAAGAAAGGCTGTGACACAGAGTTCGGAAAAGTCATGCACCCGCCAACATAGATATTCATTTGTTCATTCATTAATTTCTGGAATACTTGTTGCAAGGCAGGAATATGCAGCATAGATGGGACTTTAATCCATCACGACTCAATATGCACACACCTTCAGGTTCCTGGATACATTTAATAGCATTCATTCATTCAGTCATTCATTCATTTGCCAACTTGCTCGCTTGCTTGTTTATTCATTCAATCAATCATCAAATTAAATATAAAAATCTGGGCCTAGGCTATCTGCATTATGCGCATTGAGATGTTGAAGATCTACTGTTCTTTCCTCAGTAGATATAATAAGTCTATGCACCCCAATTAAAATCATATATTTTTATGATTTATAAAAATGTTATGCCATGATCTAGTTCCACCATCAGCATGATATAGTTAGTAGAAAAAAAGAAAATGTTTGCTTGTACATACAATAAATGCATTATTCATAATGAATGATATGTATGAATTATTATTCATAATTATTTTGTCTGTTGGTTGGTTAGTTTGGCTGAATTTTACATTCTTCTACAAAGGAAATCTTTCAGAAGAAGATGAACATTTTGGAAATAGATCCCTGATCCAAATTCCTTTGAAGACGTCCGTGGACAGAAGATCCACCTGATATGCGACATTTCTGTAAAGAAGGATTCAAGACTGAGTGCTGGATTTACGAGAGGTTTTTAAGTCAAAGCAGACTTGTTATGAAATTTCTCGTGACTAAAGGCATCAAACAGATTGAGATTGAACACAGTACAGTGACGAGACTCTTAGCTGCAGTCAAAATGGAGCAAACATTTTAAAGAAGGCCATATGTCCATTTGTGAATGAACATTTACCGAGTGGAATGCTTGGTCCTGGTCGCCTGTGACCAGCTTACAATAGAGATACATCTGTTTGTGAGAACTGTACACACATCATTCATCAAAACCACTTACCGGGCTACAGGAACCCGGCTGGGAGTTACTGCCACATCCTCCGTAGAGACCTGACCTCGCTCCTCACTTGCCATTTCCACATGTTTGGGCCGTTAAAAGAGTTCCAACCATGGGAGGCCAGCATTTCAGATGTGAACAGAGAAAACTTTCTACCTTGATGGTATCCAAGCACTAGTGAAACACTGGGATAAGAGCTTTAGTGTACAAGGGGATTATATCGAGACATAAAGGTAGTTTTTACTCTGGTATTCTGAACAACCAAATGTCCCAGGTTGACTTGAATGCAAAATCTACTTTAACAAGGGGGTGTCCTTTGTTCGCCTTAAAACGTTGAAGTTTCTTGGGTGCTATATCACATTTCGTTGTTGTTCTTCTGGCTGCTCCCGGCAAAGGCACATACAGTCATGTAAAAAAATTAGAACACCCTACGAAAATCTGGGTACAGTATTTTGTAAAAAAAAAAAAAAATTTAGGACACCCTACCCCTTAATAGTTAGTGCTACCCCCTTTGGCTGAAATAACTGCAGTGAGACGCTTCTTATAACCACCTACCAGTCTCTGACATCAGTAGGAGGAGAGTTTCCTCCACTCCTCAATGCAGAATTCTTTCAGATGTGAGATGTTTGCTGGGTTTCTTGCATGTACAGCCCGTTTCAAGTTACCCCACAGCATTTCAATGGGATTAAGATCTGGGCGTTGACTCGGCCATTTCAGGACTCTCAATTTCTTCATTTTCAGCCAGTCCTTAGTTGATTTACTGGTATGTTTTGGGTCATTGTCATGTTGCATGGTCCAGTTCCGCTTCAGCTTAAATTTTCTGACAGATTGACAGATGGTCTCAAATTGTTCCTCAAGCACCCTCTGATACACAGTAGAATTCATGGTGGATTCCAGGATGGTGAGCTGGCCAGGTCCTGCTGCAGCAAAGCAGCCCCAAACCATCACACTTCCACCTCCATGCTTCACCGTTGGTATGAGGTTCTTTTCCTGGAAGGCTGCCTTTGGTTTACGCCAAACTTGTCCTCGGTTCTGGTGTCCAAATAATTACATTTTGGACTCATCTGTCCAAAGAACATTATTCCAAAAGTCCTGGTATTTGTAAACATTCTCTCTGGCAAACTTCAGTCTGGCCTTGATGTTTCTCTTAGAGAGCAAAGGTTTCGTCCTTGCATACCTCCCATGGAAGTTAAACTTGCGCAGTCTCTTTCTAATTGTAGAGACATGCACTTTCACATCAACAGTAGCCAGAGTCTGCAGTAGGTCCTGTGATGACATTTTCAGGTTTTTGGTGACCCCTTTTAGCACCTTGTGGTCTGCTCTTGGGGTGAACTTGCTGGGATGACCAGACCTGGCCATGTTGGCAGCTGTTTTAAAAGCCCTCCACTTGTAGACTATTTTCCGGACAGTGGAATGACTGAATTTAAAATATTTTGAGATCTTTTTAAATCCCTTACCAAACTAATAGGCTGCTATAATTTTTTTCTGAAGGCCTCAGGGAGCTCTTTTGCTCTCACCATGGTACTCACTCTCGTTATAACAATAAGGAGCACACCAATATAAATGTCTGAGGTTTAAATAGGGCAAGTCTCATTCAAAGTGCTTAGTAATGATCTACTAATCATGTGCACCTTGTGTGATCCACCTGTGTGCGATTTGAGCCATTTTAAGTGGGAATAAATGTGAGGGGGTCATAACTTTTACCTCAGTTAGAATATGCATTTTGTAGAATGTAGAATTACATTTACAGAAGATCTTAAAAAGTCTTTTCTTCAGTTTTAATTGTTTAGTTAAATTACTTTAATCTCTCAGTATTGTTAACATTGAGAAATCCATATATTAAGAAATGTTGCGAAATACCCAGGCTTTCATAGGGTATGACTGTACAAGCTTGTCTTATTTACATCGTTTATTAAAACAGCATGTGCTAGTCTTTCTGATTAGATAAAGAGAATGAGATTGCAATTACTATAACTGGGCAGTCGTGTTGAAAAAAATTTCAACTTAGTTTTTACACATTAAACATTCCACTAACACAATTCTGGAATATGATCCCAAAACTATACTTCTGCATAATTTCCTCTAGAAAGGACTTATGTTCTACTAAGTGGCTTGTCTTTTAATCATACTGTATGATAAGAAGTGGATTTGTATAGAGCGAACGAAACCCTCATTGCATGTTTAATGCTTAATTATAAAATTATTATATAATAATTGGATTATATCTCTAAGTGCTAAATTATAAACAGAAACAATGAGAATAAGTGCACAGAACTCCAGGAGAGAACGTCTGTAGAAATGATTATAGATGCAATTTAGGTTATTTTGTATACTTGTGTATCCTCTTAACAGGTACTTAGGGCGTGAATGATACAGTAGATAACTGAAGCATTAAAGCAAGACTGTGATGAAAGACCTTTGCTGAGTTTTACTGAGAAAAACCTTAATAAAAATATCCATTCACTGAAGCAGAAATGTTCCAAATTAATTACATGAGAAATGAGTTCCAAGTGCATCATTTGACTTTAAACCAGCAAAGTGTTATGAAGGATGTTTCCTAATGTGCTACTGTGTTGTTTAATTCCCATCATAAAATAATTCACCTGGCAATGACATTTAGGAATAAATAGAGTACATAAACAAACAAGCATGTCAGTATGTGCTATGTTGTCATAGTGAATGAAGGCCCTCTTGTTCTTCTTAGGATTTTTTCTAATGATGATGCTCAAAAACTCATGAAAATTGGCAGACAGGTTTGAATCTGCTGCCATTAGGATGCCCGAGCGTCTGGGCTCCGAGTGTGACACTGCATAGCTCATACACACTTGCACTCGGTATACATTTAGTGCTTATTGAGCTGAACAACTTTCACATTGCTTGTTATAGGATCTACTCTTAAGGAAGCCAGTTATTTTGGGTTGTTTTCAAAATGCACCAATTGGACTTGATGTACTCCTCCTAGGGGATTTATACAAATTGCACCTATGTGATCTCTATACATCGAGGATACGAACGGCGATGCCTTAAACATATGCCGAAAAGTGGTTAATAAATAATGTGACGTCTTTCTTGTGATGTAATAATAGTATAATGTAGATTTATCAAAGGGACATTTTACTAAATTAACACATTTAAAACAATTTATTGAATTAATGACTTTTCAAAAAAAAGGCAAAATTAATAAATAATGTTCATATTGCAAAAACGATCATGATAAATGCATTCTTGCAGTTTATACATGTATGTGCACATGTTTTGTTCAATTCACATATTACTAAACATAGAGCATGCATACTGTATAGCCTACTCTGGTTACAGTATATGCAAAAAGAAACAATATACTGTACATACACACTAACACACACAGCTCTTACAGATAAAAAGGCAAACATAAGCTTTTCATACGGTAACCATAAAAACAAGGACAGTTATATGAAATACAATAATAACAGCCTTGAAGAAAGTAAACAAAACATTTATGAGACACTCCACTGCACTCGGAAGATGGATCACTTCCGCCTTCATAGCTTTTCTCTTTCATTATCACCCCTTATTTGTTTTTTTATGGATGTAAAAATCAAATTCACAATATCAAATTGTATTGAATAAAAGCCAGAATCTAGCACGACATTTTCACACCTTTGTTACCTCTAGCGGAGCTTCGTTTTTTAGAGAGAGACTAAAAATTACATTTCTCACTTGTTTACGGTCACGAAGCAATGCTGTACAAATAACATTCTGCACCTTCTCGTTTAAAAACCAAGCTAAATGTCCAATTCAGGCGCTGCCTTAAAAAGTTCACAGCACGGAGTATTGTATTGACGAGATTCCAGCCTCTCTGGCCAGGTCATGAAAATGTCCCTTCTTCTGAAATAGTACACTTGGGGAATCAAACTCCACGATTTTCCCTGCATCCAGGACCATTACGCTGTGGAAAACAAGAGAAAATGATTATACTGACAAGCTAGGAGACAAGGTTAGGATGCTGATTACAGCTTGCTTTGTTCTCTCAGCACAAAAAAAGTTAGAATGCATAATTAGTTTGATGATATCACAGGGATGATACCTTTAGACTGTGGTATATTTTAGGTTCGGTTTAATCATTCTTGCTTTTTTAAGTTGAAAACCTGCCACATTTAGTGTATGCAAAAACCTGATTTACATATGATTCCTGTTTCTGACTTACAATCGATGCAGCACTCACAACATTCTGCACCCATAATTAAACTGCATATGCAATTACTTACTTACTCATTTTGTAGCGTAAATAAAGGCCTGAATATCACAATGTAGTCTGTACTTTCAGTGAAATGCTTTTTGATTGGTATTTGCGATAAATTCCAAATATTAAGGCTGAGACTAGGTCTGAACTACTTTTTAAATAATTCCAATTTGAACCACATGAGCTATGCTTTCATAAAATGTAACTTATTCAGTCTGTCGAACAATGTTCAATAACTGAGCTCTCGTATCTTAATTCAGTTATGCAAATATGACATTTGAACGCATAAGGAGCGATTACTCGTTTCATTCGATCATTTCCACCATTAGATTTTACCGTGTGCTGTTCAGGATGGTGTGGATGCGGTGGGCGATGGTGAGCACTGTGCATTCGGCGAACTCTCGGTTGATAGTGCTCTGAATCAGCTCATCCGTCTCTAAATCAACAGCAGCCGTGGCTTCATCCAGGATCAGGATTTTTGATTTCCGTAGCAAAGCCCTAGCCAGACACAGCAGCTGCCTCTGGCCCACGCTGTTAAACAAAATGCGATCCAAACAATGAAACTCTCATATATTATAGACTCATTGCACATAAAGTCTTTTGTTTTGTTTTTGATGATTATGGCTTATAACAAAAAAATTATAGTATCAAAATATTATAGTATCAAAGTTTCACACAATAGACAGATACTGTATATAAACATGTAAAAAATTATTAAGATATTATAAGATACACCCTGATCAGCCATGACACTAACATCACTTCCAGTTAAATTTAATAACATTGATTATCAATTATATACCAGTAAACAAACAGGTCACATGATCATGAGCTCACAGGGCTCATCTAAACTACTAATCTACTCACACTACCTTCTAATTCCATGATCTTTCCTGGTTTTTACGGTGTACTACATTATAAAACAATGCTAAAGGCATCTAATATATGCAATAATCTCCTTTGAGCAGCTGATATTGAGATGTGGTACTACGCAGTATATCTGTGGGGAGTAAAGGCTAGCCTGTCTGGTCTGGTCCCAGAGAAAAGCCAATAAAGCACAAATTGCTGAAAAAAAAGGCTATGCTGGCCACGATAGAAAGGGACCAGAACAATCAGTGCATCACAACCTGCTGTGTATGGGGCTTAGCAAGTGTTCAAGGTAGTAGATCCCACCTCCAAATTGGATTGATCTCAATACCAGTCTCAGGAAAAAGTTATGTCACATTCCCATATACAATATATACATACTGTATATACATACAACATTTTTTATCAACCTATCTTTGTCATATTTTAATATTAATGATAGCTAATACAATTCTGTCTCCAATTAAAAATAATGATCCACTTTTAACATCTGATTTGAACAATTCAGTACGCTCATGTTGTGTGGGAGATCACTAAAGTATAATTCAAATGGCAAATTCTCTGACACAGACACAGTGTCTGATCCTTATTTTATAATTAACTAGCAACACAGCCCTGAAGGCTGAGCAGACAGGTGATGAATTAAAGACATAAAAAAAAAAAAAGAAAAACCAGTGTCTATGTCACTTTTCTGACATGTCTCCCCTTAGAAAGAAGAATCAAGGCAAATTAATACAAAGTTCCTCCAACTGATTAGCTTTATCCTATGATTAAATATTTCTGTCCTGGTGGGAGTGGATGACTTCGGCCCACATCCACAGGGCTCCATGTGGGCTCGCTGATTGAAAGCCTGCGTTTTATTTGTCTCCAGATTTCAACCTAATTGAACACCTACGAACTGAAGTGATAGACATCACACTCCACCATCATCAAAATATCATCCCTCTGGTACTTTTCCAGACCAGGTGTGGACAAATCATGAATCCGTATGACAAGTAAAGTCATCAATGTCCTTTCTCAGTCCCATCCTGTCATGCCTCTTCACATCCTGTACAATTTTTTCTTCTTCTCTCAAATTCTTTAGTACTCAGATTTAATAGGTAATTTTAATTACCACAGATTTCTTAACATGTGTAACACTGGTAGAAGTGAGTTGGTGAATTAACTAGTCTAACAGACTGCCTAGGTAGCTAATGTTACCGAGCTCACTAGATAACCGTACCTGATTTGACTGGTTTTGGGAATAGATAAATTCATTAGGTAAAGCTGTTCATCTGCTGGTTAATGTAAATATGTAATAAGCCAATCAATTATCAGCATGTAGACATGGTCATGACGATCTGCTGAAGTTTAAACTGAGCATCAGAAATGGAGAAGAAAGGAGATTTAAGTGATTTTGAATGTGGCATCGGGTTGGTGGCGAACGGGCTGGTCTTGCCAAAACTGCTGATCTGCTGGGGTTCACCGCCAACCATCAACCAGAGAATGGTATGAAAAAGAGAAAATATCCAGTGAGCGGCAGTTCTCTGGGTAAAAAAAATGCTGCTGATGGCAGAAGTTCAATGGAGAATAGTTAGACAAGTTTGAGTTGATAGAAAGGCAGCAGCAACTCAAATAACACCAGCAGAAGACCACATCTTGTGCCACTCCTGCCAGCTAAGAATAGGAAACTGAGGCTACTCATTGTAATCGTAATGGGAATATTTTCTTGCCACACTTTGGACCCCTTAGTACCAACTGAGCGTCATTTAAATGTCACAGCCTACCTAAGTATTGTTGCTGACCAAGTCTATCCCTTTATGTCTGTCAGGATACCATGCTATGGTGCAAAGTTAAAAGCATCCCAAACTGGCTTCTTGAACCTGACAATTAATTCACTGGACTCAAATGAGGGCATGTAGAGTTATGTATTAGTAACGTACAATTATACGTATCAATTAGAGAGTTTATACAGTTTGGCTTCTATACCACTGCATATTCCTGATTCTGAAAAGATATGTTGTATGTACATGCTTATTAATTAGTCTAGGTCTTACAGTATTAACCAATACTTGACTGATGTGTGTGGGTGGTGGGATTTGGAAGTGTTTGCTATTGATAAAGTACTATGGCTACATTTACATTACCAGCTTGAAGTGACTTAATTCTGTTTTTTTTTAATCTAATGTCACTTGTGTATGTATTGGATACATTTACTTACATCTGACTATCTTTTGGGGAAAAAATTGTACAATCTAAAGTTTTTTTAATTATTGTTTTTTTCATTGTGTCTGAAATAACATGTCCTAAACCAGTATGGAACTGACAGGGTTATTACCAATTATTAAGATGGAACATGCTGTAGCTCTATGTAGTATTTTCTTTGTGAAAGTTTCTTTATGTAGAGGTTCATTTCAAAAGCACTGAAAGGTGAAGTGAATAACTTTGACTATTACACTACAATAACACCTGTCAAGTGGTGGAATATATTAGGCAGCAAATGAACAGTGAGTTTCTGTAGTTGATGTGTAGTTGAAGCAAGGAAAATGGAAAACCGTAAGGGTCTGAGTAACTTTGACGTGGGTTGAATTGTGGGTCAGAGCCTCTCCAAAATGCCAGGTCTAGTGGGGTGCTGCCAGTATACAGTGATTAGTACGTACCTGCCAAAGGAAGGACAATCTGTGAATGAAAAAGTGTGTCATGGGGGCCCAAGACTCACTGATGTACACTACCAGTCAGAATCATATGGAGTAAGCTGTTCTTACAACTGTCTAGCCAGCATCAACCTTTTCAGCAATTTGCAGTACAGAAGCTTGGGTCCTAGCATTCATAGTACCAGCCACCTAACCATCTATGCAGACCAAGAACATCCGTTATTGATGTACCCTTTTTGCAGTCAGAAAATGCTCATTGCCATATTGTCTCGAATAGAACAAAAAGTTCAAGGATTTGTCCTGGCCTCCAAAATCCCAATGTCTCAATCTTATCAAGCATCTGTGGGATGCACTGGTCAAAAAGTCTGACCCATGGATCCAAGTAAGACTAAAACGACCTTTACTTCCCGAAGTGAGGGTGTCCACATCTGCACAGAAACTTCTGTGGCAAATTTCATCTTCAGGAAGCAATCCCTGCAGACAACTTTTTTGCACAGCCAGATCCAGCAGGTTTGGAGGAGTAAAGGATTTCACACTACATATTAATTGCTGTAAAGTGAGCATTCCCTCCCTCCCACCCAGATCCAGGTATACACTATATCATAGTATGCACACTACATAATTCAAATGGTCAGGTTTATCCCTACCTGAGATTCTCTCCTCCTTCTGCAACTTCATGCTGCAACCGTGCTGGCAGAGTCAGCACATGATCCTTCAGGTGAGCCAGTTCTAAAACTCTCCAGATGTCCTCATCACTGAAAGTCTCAAAAGGATCTAGGTTCATCCTTAAAGTCCCAGAGAAGAGCACGGGGTCCTGCAAATACAAATGGACATAAATTAAATATTTAATTTCTT
>JAQQZT010000013.1:9763577-9785939 GCA_030068275.1 Clarias platycephalus | reverse complement strand
GGAATCGAGCCTGGCCGGGAATCGAACCTGGACCCTGGAGGTGCAAGGCGACAGTGCTAACCACTACACCACCGTGTCGCCCAATACAAGCTTCGTTGTTGTCTAATTCAACAAATACTGCTGCGGTTCATGGAACTCCTGCTGACACCACGAGTGCGGATTAAGCATCTCATCGTCATATTGTGCTCGAAGTCCTCTGTAAATGTCAGTCGGTTTTTACGCCTTTATTCATGAAAAAAATAATAATAATAATATTTGAACGACCCCTCATATTCCGGATCCCCCACATCATAGTATACATTATACTGGTGTATCGTTCAATTCCCATACTTACAGTAAGTTTATATTACTGTACCTTTTCAGTGTTTTCAATGTTGCAGGTGATGCCATGAAGCACAAGCTCCAGCTCGGGTCGGTATCTGACCTTGTAGTCCTGAAACTGAATCTTCCCTACAGCAGGCCAATCATTTGGAGGACGTATATCCGAGTGCCATGGAGCCTGGACACAGAAATGAAAAAGAAAATAGGGTTAAATCACTTCATCAGTCCATGACATGACGAGACATTTTAAACCCCCTTCCTTGGGGACATAGGACAATACAGTGCAATCATACAGATAATAAGCACACATGCTACAGTACTACTATTCTTTGTTTTTTTTATGGCTTTATTTTTGCCCTTTTCTTTCTAGCTACACCCCCTCACAGTAATTGAGGGTACCAAATATTCATAGAATTTGTGATATTCTGTTCCAGGAGTAACAGCACAGTCAGTATCCATGCTTTAACATGCGTAAATAATTAGCAAACAGCTGGAAAAGATTATGAGTCATAAAGAGTCATTTGTTTATCTACAGGTTGAACACTGGACCTGCTTGTCCCTATTGTTCCTGGAATACTGGAATAGATTCTCTCTTACAAGAGATTACTCAGTTTAATTTACAAAAAAAAGTTTACTTCCCTGCTAAACAAGACAACCACTTTACCTCATTTTGGATCGTTGTGTATTCGCTGACCCTTTCCACTGCAACGATGTTGGTCTCCAGCTCTGATGTCATTCTCACAAGCCAGTTCAGTGTCTGGGTCACCTAATGAGTTTTCAAGATACAAGTCATTGTTGAAATAAATACCTACAACCAGAAACAAACTCCCACACAGTACATGTTTAAAAGGAGAGAAAAAGGTAAGTAAAATCCATGCATAACTTATCACTTATCTTTATAAATAAAAGAAAGGTTTTGTCTGGTCAGAACTCATTATGTTTCATATACCGGAGGACCTGAAACTAGTCTCAGAAAATGTCTGTCTGTATGCCTGTCCAGCCTCATTATGTCACAGCATCACACAAAACTAGCTGGACAGAATTTAATGAAGCTTTGGCAGTACTCAGGTTTTGGCCTGAAGTTAAACCTGCACCATAAATCATGTTATGAGCATTTTTTTTTTTTTTTTGCCAGATTATAAAAAGCAAGTTTTGATGGCATCAGACTGTGGCCGTGTTTTAAATCAACCGCTAGACGGAATTTAATGAAACTTTGGCATTACTTAATATTTTCACAGCTAAAATGGCATAAGTAAATTTTAATGCACTGGAGTCATTTTAAGATAAAACTTTATCTTTATCCGATCTACTTTTCCAGTTTCTCATCGGTGATTCTTCAACTTCTTCAAGCGCGTAAGATACTCAACCTTACAAAAATTGTGTTTCTTTGTATTAATACGTTACGCAGTTTTGAGTTCGGCTGTACGGGAAGGCAGGCAGACATGTACGTGGGCTTCAACCTGAACTAATAATATCACTGATTACATTTTAGCTTTAACCTTTGAACTATTTCAACGAACTCCTTTCCCATCAACAATGGATACTCGCTACGAATGCTAAGAACCTATATTTTTGATAATGCATGGAAGATTACAATGAAATTCATGGCATATTTGACACAAGTATAAATGTAAATATGAAAAAACAGTTGATACATTCTGATATAATTTACAAAGTCAACCCATCGTCCTTTCAGTTATTGCTATTGCAACACTCTCCATTTGATCATTTATTTTACTTTACATTTATTGTTGATGCTATATTCATGTCTGTAGCTTGGGATAACTTTTAGAATGGAACCATGAAAATTGCTAACAAAAAAATTATTTATAAATATAGGTCTCACGTTTAAGGCATAGGAGATGGATAGTCCAACCACCCCACTGTCTAGGTTATCTCGAGATAACACTGCAAACAGTGCTGAAAAAAACACCACCAGATTACCCAGGAACTCCAACCGAATGGCAAGCCATCTGCAATTTAAAGAAAAAAATCAACATAGAAAAGTCGAAGAAGATGATTGGGAATGGAAAATCCCAATCTTCATAACAATATTGCAAATATAACACACATTTTAAAGACACTGACCGATTAGAAATAATCCAAGGATAGTTGCTCTTAAGGTTGTTATCAATAGTGACTTTGTTGTGTTGCAGAAATCGCTCCTGATGTCTATAAGCTCGAATGACAGAAAGGCCAGCTACCGTTTCTCCAAAATGGGAGTAGATTGGAGAACGGGAAACAGAATCTAATCGCCTCAACTGCCGTGAAGTTGCCACATAAAACCTCTGCAACACAAGACAACATGGAAAACCATACAGACATTATGCCATGATCATACCAACATTTTTCCTTTTCAAGAATACAGTATCTACAGGAAAATACTTTGGTCAGATTAAATGAAGAGAGAAATGGCTGTTTGTTGCACATCTCGTTACAAATCTTTAATATGCTCAAATATGCATATATCGAATTCTGGCTGGTGTTACTAAAATAAAATTATTTGGAATTTCTATCAATACATTTTAACTTGCTTACCTGCACAAAAAAATAGACCACAGCAAGAGGCACAATGATTGCTGTGAAAAGTGGAGTGGCAAGACAGATGACAAATAAGGTGCCAAGGACGCCAAACAGACAGAGGATCCAAGAACGGAAAGACACGGGGATCATTTCATCCACAGTAAGCATGTCCTAAAATGAGAGCAAACATGCATATACAGTATACTCCATGTACTTCACAAACAAGTATCAACTTGGGTACAAATAGAAATACTGGTTAATGTTGCTGTTATTTAATTAATATGCTACTGGCCAAACATGACCATTTATGGTACAGTATATGACCAAAAGTATTGTAAACCCCCCATTAACACCAGATTAAGTCCACACTTTGTTGTTATAAAGTTTCCTGTTCCATTAGGATTTGCCCATTCAGGCTAGATTGTCGGATTGCTTGTGGTATTCAAGTTAATATCAAAGATGTTCAGTGGGGTTGAGGTCAGTGCTCTCTCCAGGCCAGTTGAATTCTTTCACTACAATCTTCATAAAATTGGGGGATTGCCATGCTGGAACAGATTCGGGCATCTTGGTTCCAATTAAGGCAAAGTGTAAATCCATCCATCCATCTAGGAACCTCCGTAGTCCAACTAGGGAGTGTGGAGACCAATGGTGATCATTGTATTTATTCCCATCGTACGACAATGATAGGACACCTGGCCAACCTTTACATGCACATTCACACACTATGAGCAATTTGGGAGCGCCAATTAGCCTAATATGCATCTGTTTCAACTATGGGAGGAAACTAAAACTCGGAAAAACCTCAAGAAAACTCTATGCACACAAACCTGACGTCCAAATCGAACCCGGGATCTGAAGGTGCAAAGTGACAGTGCTAACCACTAAGCCACCGTGCCACCAAACTGTAAATAGTATGCACTTTTTATGTGCTTCCTACTGGTGGGTTGTCCTCAAACTTTTTCACCATGTTATATAGTGTTAAAAGTAATGTTAGGTGAGATGAGTGCTTTCAGAAATAATTTCCAAATTGATAAACTGACATTCAGGAACAACAAATATGTGCAATTTAATAAAGTCAATTATGAGCAAATATGAATTAAAAAAATATAAATGACTGTCAAATCCGTTTGACGAACATAGGACCTTGATTCAGTCATCAGTAAAAACACTGTGGAGGAAAAGCTTTGCAAATAAATAGAATAAAACAGTTTTTTTTTTTTTGACCATATAGTAATTCCAGACTTACTTTCGCAAAGCGGTTGACCACTCTTCCTGATGGTGTGGTATCGAAAAACAGCATGGGTGCTCTGAGGATGTTGGACAGTAATCGAGTGTGTAAAATTCTGGAGGCACGAATTGCTCCATCTGCCAGGAGCAAAGTGCCCAGGAATACCAAAATTCCTGATGTAGACAGAAGAAAACAGCAAAATCTCATTTGATATCAAATCAACAGTTACACCTAGATTCTTAACACCTACTTTTTTGTTTCCAGAGATAGATTTCCTATCTTAAAATATTGTTGATTGCAATTAATAATGTATCATTCATTCTTTACTTTTATTTATATTCATCCAGTTAATGGCGTTCATTTGTAGCCTAATAAAACGAACGTGATCTTCAAAAAGAACTAAGAACGTCAGTAGACCAGCAATGAATATTCTTAATGCAAGAGCTCTTGTTCAAGGATTTATTGACTCCCGAACTGCAGAGCACATTTGTCATATATTATATTTGCAATCATATATACTTTATGTATAATAATCATAAACCAATTAATGCAATGCAAGTCCCCAGTACTGATTCATTCAACTTACTGATTCATTAAAACAGACTACGTTGATGCATTGTATAATTGTAGTATCTTAATGACACCCACTGCAGAGGTTGGTTCGAGTGAATGCATGACAAAGACATAGTTTTAGTTTGACATGGTTGAAAATCTTTTCCCTATTAAACTCATTTTAACCTTGCTTGCGATGTGTGTCTGTATAAAAAAAAAAAAAAAAAAATCACTGCACCAATCGATAAATTAACACCAGAAATCAAGATGATCTCAATATAAACATACTTATTGTGTTTCAGGGTGAAATTCTCCCTTAACCACGCTGCTACATGACATTCAATCAAACCAATTGCTCTGCTTCTTTTCAAGGTTTGAGTGTCTGTAGTGCAATCTTTTTTTAAATCACGCACAATAACACAACAGCTGTCTGTCAGAAACTAGAAGTAGAAAAAATATTTTCACAATATTTATGTGATAGTGTCATACTGCAATAATTCCAACACCACATAAGCCTTCTTCTTGTTACAACTCCAGTAAATCCAGTATATCAACCTTTACATACAGTATCCATCCATCAATCCATCCATCTACCAACCTCTGCAGTCCAACTATGGACCATGGAGTCCAAAGGTGACCATTGTATTTATTCCCATTTTTACAACCGTGGTGGAACCGCCTGTCAACATTCACACACACATTCATATTCATATAATATGCATGACTTTGGACTGGGGGGTGGGGGAGTACCCAGAGGAGGCCCACCAAGAACGAGGAGAACATGCACACAGACCAGTAATCAAACCTGGTGCTAACCACTGAACCACTGAAGAAAAAAAAACACTGAAAAAACCTTACTGCCATCCACACACTTTTAGTTCTTTCTTATGAACCTTGACCTGGCTAATCCATAGACTATTTCTACACAGAGAGTGCAAGATACATTAAATTACACATGCACACTTTCCCCCCCCCTGAACGGCCACAAGCATAATGAAGAGACAGGACATTACAAAAAAATGTGCAGAAGGTAAACGTGCCTAAAAAGTGAACCTCGGTTTAAATTGTCCTATCAACAGCTGCATTATTTACTGTTATATATTAGTTGCATTCAGTTTGTTCCTGAATGAAGAAGGCTATTAATGTGGATGTGCGCTAATATAAATTGACAATAACAATAACATTGACAATGCCGTGCTGTGACAGAGGACAGCATTTTAAGTCAGTCAAATATCTTCCTCTTAGTAATTAATGCACATTTTGGAGCTTAATGGATTTTTCAAAGAATGCCCCTTTGTTATAGAGCACATTATTATATGACCACAAACATTTAATTGCAACCCAAACAGCCTGCACGTCGTTAAGTAATAAGTCGTGCTTTAAAAAAATAGAGATTTCATAGATCATTTTGTGTTTTCAGTAATGCTGTCAATATTTCTCACTTACTTAAAAATGATGGGTGTTAAAAATCTGTCATATTTGTCCATTAAAAACTTTTCAAATGAAATCATGAATGCAGTATTTTTTTTTCTTTCTGATTTTCTCCCTAATTTAGTCATACTGTAGCCAATTCATTAGGACATTAACCCACGTCAAGGCTACAACTACCAACCAGGAAGGGTGAAGGCATTTACATGCTTGGGGAGGTTTGGGTTAGAGCACAGGGTCAGCCATGATTCAAGAGCCTGTCCTTGGAGCAGATAGGGGTAAGGGCCTTGCTTAAGGATCCAACAGTGGCAGCTGAGCAGTGACGGGCTTAACCCTGTTTCATGAGTAACCTAAAGCTTTAACTGTTTGGCTGGCCACTGCCTATTTTACCTACATAGACTTTCATAAAAAATTATGTTTTCATATTTCTTACATCCGTAGTACACGTGTTTCAGTTTCATGAAGTGTTTTTGTTGAGTGTGATTGTACATACCCTGTGCCACTCCAAGTGCTCCAAAGACCCCGATTCTCATATCTCTAATATGGGCAGGGTAGGTGCTCGCATTGGGATAATCCAAAGCATCATTGGTCCAATCACTCAGCCAAATGTTCTGACCTAAAAAGGCCACATTTTGGATGAAGTAAAATGTAATGAACATGGTGGTGTAGCCCCAGCCAAGAGATCTCAGGTATTGCAGATACACAGAGAATTTGACCTGAAGCGGGGGAAAAAAGAAGTAGAAGTAAGAGATTAGTTTAGCAATGTTTTCGAAGTGTTTCGATTTTAGCACATTCATCTCCTCTTCAAATCCCTTTTACTACATACAGTACCAGTCAAACATTTAGACACACCTTCTCATTCAATGTTTTTTTTTTTTCTTTGTGATTTATTTTCTACACTCTAGAGCAATACTGGAGATTTCAAAACTGAAATACCACAAACGGCATGAAGTAATTAAATAACAACAACACTAACAGTCAGTTGTTATTTTAAGACGTGAAGGTCAGCTGTTCTGTAATAGTTCTTGCAAGAACAGTATTGTGTCGAGTGCATTTGCAAAACCCATCAAGCACCATGATGAAACTGGCTCTCATGAAGACCATCCCAGTAAAGGAAGTCCAAAACTTATCTCTGCTGCAGAGGAGAAGTTCATTTAGAGTCACCAGCCTCAGAAATCACCAATTAACAAACAGCGCCTCAGATCAGAGCTGTTGTGAAGTCTTTACAGAGCAGAAGTACTGTAGCAGACACATGCTTTCGGCATTGTTTTACAGTGTAGAAATAAAAAGAAATAAAAAAAATCAGGAAAAATCGTGGAATTAAAAGGTGTGTCCAAACTTATTACATATGTAGTTCAAGTTCAAGTTATTCCAGAAATGATATTTAATATGTTAGTATCACAGTCTGCAGTTTAAAAGAATATGAATTACTTTTCTTTTTTCTTTAATCAAATATTTGCACTGGGAGACAGGACTTAAACACAAGAAACTGTCTAACTTGCCAAGGACTTACATAATGCTTCATACAGTAGCTCAGCTCTTTAAAAGTTCGTTTTCGGGAAATTTAGTTCTTTGATATGGCAGCACGGTGGCTTTGTGGTTAGCACTGACACCTTGCACCTCCAGGGTCCGGGCTGATTCCCACCTCGGGTACTGTGTGTGTGTGTGTGTGTGCATGGAGATGAATGTTCTTCCCATACTTGGGGACATGCAGGTTAGTCTAACTGGCGTTCCCAAAATTGCTGTAGTGTGTGAATGTGAGTGTGATGGATTGGTCCAGGGTGTACCCTGCCTCGTACCCTAAGTCTCCTATCCTCCTACTCTCCTTCTGTGTCTGCTGTGATAGGCACCAGGCCCTATTGACCATGACCAGGACAAAGCGGTATAGACGATGAGTGAGTAAGTGAGCTCTTTGGCATACCTTTCCAGTTTCCATTGCTTCCTTTTCAATCAGCCGCTGCCCTTTCTTGGACTCTTCTGCAGCTTTTTTAGATTTAACAGAGCTGTTCCTCCGGATTTTTACACTAATGGAAGGGGAAAACATTTTATTACATGTTACCATGGTAAAAAAAAACATTTTGCACTGCACAGACCAATTACAGGATATTACTAGTTACATGTGGTACAAGTTCAAGTCTGAAGGATTACCAGTATGTTGTAATATGAGTAATATAAATGAGAGCATCATTAGAGGCTTTTAAATATGGTGTGTTAGGAGAATAAGGACTGTAAATGGACCTAGCACAAGTTGCTTGGTAACCTGCACTTAACATTTGTGTTAGTTTGACAAATGTGTTTTTCTATACTGCATCATACACACATTGGATAATGGCTGCTCAGTCTGTAAAAGTCTGTGTCCTGACACAAATTATTAGGAGAATGTGGAGTCTATGACAAACCTGCCATTGCGCATTGCATGCCGCTGGCTATGGCGTAAACTATTTTCTCTCTTCAACATGACGGAGACTACATCCTCAGCAGGACTGTCAGGTTGAGGCTCCTGACTGTCAGCAACAATATCAATCTCCTCAATATCTGAAGCTGAGTCTGAGAAAAGCAATAAAATCAATGAAACGATAAAGTATAAATATTAATACATGCCCTGATTTGATTTTTTTTTGTACACTATTCTGCTTGCCACACTAATCGCCTTACCTTTTTGTGCATTAGACTTCTCCTCTTTAGCATACGTGTCCAAGAATTCAGCGAAAGCTCCCTTGCTGGCGCGTAAACTGCTGTACGAACCAATTTCTGACACAACTCCATCTACTAAGACAATTATTTCATCAACATCTGGCAGGAAGCTGATCCCATGAGTTATCAGGATACGAGTCTGAAAAACAAAGCAATCAGAAAAACATTTATACAGAATAAATAGTGGTTTTGAACAGATAAAAAATTTCTTTTCAATACAACACATGTAATACGACGATGTTATACACAGATCAGCTATAAAATTAACAACACCCCTAGATGAACAACATTGATCACCATCTATACACCAGCAAACCAGTGATACAATCATGGGCACACAAGGCTCACCCATGCCTATGGGGAGCAAAGGCCAGCCCTTCTGGCCTGGTCCCACAAAAAAGTCAATGCAGCTCAAATCACAGAAAAAATTTAATAATGCTGGCCATGATAGAAAGGCACAAGAACAACTAGTACACCATAGCCCAGCACGCACAGGCAATGAGTGCAAGGCTCTTCAAAGCCAATCATCATCCATGCAATGCGTTGGAGAAGCAAGTCCAATCCATGGCACCCAAAGCATCCATCGCCAATGTCCTGGTGCCAGACCCCAGCACAAACAAACCCATCTTCTAGGTGGTTATAATGTTTAAAATGTAGCTTTTCAGTGTATGCTGCGGTGCATACAACATATGGCCAAATGTATTTGGACACCTTTATGTGGTTCTCCCCTAGAGATACCACAATGCTGGAAGTACACAATTGTATAGGATGTATTTGTATGCTACAGTATAGCATTACTATTTACCTGGAACCAAGAGGCCCATACCTGTTCTAGCATGACAATGTGTACAAATCGAGCTCAATAAAGAACCCTGACCACAATCACTGTTTTGGTCCCTTTTGGGATGAACTGGAACTGCAGTTTTGCTCTTATGAGCACTATTTCCCATAGCTAAACTCAGAAATCTAGCTAAAAGTGGGATGTTTACATGGGTCAGGGTCCATATAGTATAAATCAGAACTCTTCAGCTTCAGTCCTGGAGGTCCAAGATCCAACACAGTGATGCTTCTTCTGCTCAAACACAGTCGATTCAAGTAATCAGTTAATTATCAGGTTCAGTAGGTGTATTACAAACTGTGATGGACACTGGCCCTCAAGGACTGAAGTTAAAGACCTCTAGTGTGAATATATACAGAAGCAAATTGTCAAATCTAACCCCCCCAAAAAAATTATTATCTGGACAAAAGTATCTGGCCAAACCTGTTTATTATTGAATTTAGTGATTCGATCAGGCTCCTCAACCCCAGTGAAGGGCAATCTTAATGCTTAAGCATACTAAGACGTCTTGGACAATGCTATGCTTCCATATCTTTGGCAGTTTGTGGAAGGTCCTGTTCTATTCCTACATGACTGTGTGCCAATGCACAAAACAAGGACTACAAAGACAGGGTTTGATGAGTTTGGTGAGGAAGAACTTGACTGGCCCCACACAGAGCCCGCTGCCCAACGGAGCACCTTTGGGATGCACTGGAATGGAGATGGCGAGCCAGGCCTTCTCGTCCAACATCACTACTGTACCTGACCTCATAAAGGCTCTACAGAATGAATGGGCATGAATTCCCACAAGAACACTTCAAAATCATGTGGACAGTCTTCTAAGAAGAGTGGAAGCTGTTATACTGTAGCTGCAAAAGACGAACCAACACCATATTAAAGTACTGTATATGTATTTGGATACAATGCCATTGCAGGTACTTTTGTCCATATAGTGTATATTACTTATTTTTCATCCTTTTTGTGGGGGGCAGGGATGAATCAGTGGTAAAAGTATTGATGTTGCCGGGTTGCTGTTGTTGGACTCAGATACAATCAACCCTGTAAGTAACTGACAGAGAAACAACGGATATACAGTATATCCATTGCCTGATTTGCCGGGTGGCACATAGACGGACACACACACCATGTATTCCATCTTGGTTAAAATAGTGTATAGTGTAAGACTCAACCAGGAGCTGTCGGTCATTCAGTACAATTTGCAAATCTCCACTGACGAAGGTAACACACATACCTTATTTTTAAGCAGGCCATTGGGTCCAAATACCCTCTCAAACAGATGTTTCCCCACATGAGCATCAACAGCCGAGAGCGGGTCATCCAAAAGGAACACATCCGCAGAGCTGTATGCTGCTCGAGCCACACTCACTCGCTGTTTCTGCCCTCCACTCAGATTGATGCCCTGTGGAATGACAATGTATTAACTAATAATCAAATGTTACCTAGAGCACAATTTAAGCATAGGCTTCAGACCAGTTAGTGGGATTAATTCTAATGCAAACTAATTTCAAATTCAGAGCACAAAACTGACACATTTAAAAGTTTAAAACCAATTTAGATAAGAGTAAATAGAGTATTCTAAATAACATCCTTGGTGTTAACATGCATCATGAGTGAGATAGAGAAGTGCCACATTTGCTACAAGTGGCACATCCATTCAAAACAGGGCTCCAACATTAATAAAAAAAGATAAAAAAGAAGTGTATATTTAGCTGTCACAATTTTTTGGGGATGAAAAGAAAGCTTTAAAAGTAATTTCACTGGCAGGAATGACAATGGATGGCACTTTCCCAGGCAAATATTTCATGTGCTTTAATCATCAGTCACACAAACAAAGTAGGTGTAAAAAAAAAATTTTTTTTAAAAAGACATTTTGGTTTACTGAAGGGGTGCTGTCAGTTTTCAGGTGAAAACGTAATTAAATAATTACAGAAAACATATTTAAACTCTATGGATCTAATGCAATACTGTGTCCCATTGAGCATTAGAGACCATATTTCATATAGTCTACACCCTGAACGGATTAGATATTGGCATTAACCGAACCCCTTTTAAGTCACTGCATATACAGTACACTCACCAGCCATTTCATCAGGTACACGCTTGTTAAGGCCAATATCTAATCAGCCAATCACAGGTCAGCATCTCAATGCATTTCATCATGCAGATATGGTCAAGACAATCTACTGAAGTTCAGTACTTGAATTATCACACACAACAAATCAACCAGAGAATGAAATGACAACAGAAACTCAAATAATATCTTGCTACAACCAAGGTATTGTGAAGAGCATCTCTAAATGCAAAAAAAACATTGAGGCAGATGGGCTACAGAAGCAGAAGACTACACTGGGTGCCACTCCTGTCAGCTCAGAACAGCTGCAATTCACATGGGCTCCCCAAAATTGGACAACAGAAGATTAGAAAAATGTTGCCTGAACCGGTGAGTCTTGATTTCTCCTGTAACATTCGAATGGTAGGGTTAGAATTTGGCGTTAACAACATGAAAGTACGGATCCATCCTGCCATGTATCAATGGTTCAGGCTGGTGGTGGCGGTGTAATGGTGCGGGGTATTTATTTTTTTTGGCACACTTGTATGAACCAACTGAGAATTGGTTGAGCCACAGTATACTTTAGTCCTGTTGATGACCATGTCCATCCCTTTATGACCAGAGCAAAATGTGCCATGGCGCAAATCCAAAATCATGTCAAATTGGTTTCTTAAACATAAAGAGGTCACGGAACTCAAATGGCCGACACAGTCACCAGATTTTACTGCAGTAGAGCACCTTTGGCATTTGGTTGAACAGGAGATTTGCATCATGGATATGCAGCCAACAAATCTGCATGATGCTATCATGTCAATATGGACCAAAAGCTCTAAGGAATATTTATAGCACCTTGTTGATGCAATGCCAAGAAGAATTACATCAGTTCTAAAGGCAAAAAAGGGATCCAACACAGTCCTACCAAGGTGTACCTAATGAGGTGTACTGTATATAAACGCCAGCCATTTCCCTGTCCCAGCAGGAGCACATTGTGGTCTCAGTGGTAGAGCTTTCTCTTTATGATACGCCACATAAAACTGTGACTCAAGTCACAGTTGCATTGTACTGTATGTGGTTAAAAGCATTAGAGAGTCATGAATAGAGAATACTGAGGATGATTTTCCAGTAGAAGGATTTCCAGTGCAGGTCAGACTGCCAGCTTTCACAGACCTGACTCTTTAATGAACTGTAGTTTAGACTACAAATGCAATATGGCTATATTGTATGTATCCCTGACCATGTTCTCATGTTGGGCAAATAGATCATAATGCACCTCTGAGAGGCATATGACTCCATTTACACATGTCATTTCTTATAGATACCACCAATGATCTAATTCCCTGGGATACAGGTGTAATAACAGCCTAGTTATTTGGTTTAAAAGGTTTAACCCTTTCAGACCGATGTAAATTATACCCCATCTCCTATTTTATTGTCATACTGTTCCCCTGAATATAAAGGTCCTTTTACAATGAGATCATATAAATCATCCACCATACATGTCCTTGTGAATGAGCTGTTACTATTAAAACAATAATATTAGAACAAGTTAATTCAAATAATGCATTTGAATTACAGCTGGATTTTAAAAAAAGCTGTTCTGAAAAACAAAAAAACTTTATTACTTTCTCGCCGATTTCAGTCTGAGCTCCACCGGGAAGTAATTCCAGGTCTGGCTGTAATGCGCAGGCTTCCACTACAGTCTGGAACCTTTGCTCATCCACATCCGAGCCAAATAAGATGTTATCCTTTAGGGTAGCGTTTTGAATCCAGGCCTGCTGCGGCACGTATGCGACAGATCCCTGAGAAAAGAGAAGACAAGGTAGCGTTTTATTTATTTCTATGTACTGTACACTTTTTCTGATAGCTGACAAACTTACAGAAACATTTCTCAAGGGATATTTTAAAAAAGAAATGTCCCCAAAAAATCACTTTCATGAGTTAGTGTCCTTTTGTTTTGCAATTGCTTGTCATGTTTGTACTCATATACAGTGGGGCAAAAAAGTAATTAGGCAGCCACCTATTGCTCAAGTTCTCCCACTTAAAAAGATGAGAGAGGCCTGTAATTTTCATTATAGGTATACCTCAACTATGAGAGACAAAATAAGAAAAAGAAAATCCAGAAAATCACATTGTAGGATTTTTAAAGAATTTTTTTGCAAATTAAGGTGGGAAATAAGCATTTGGTCAATAACAAAATTTCATCTCAATACTTTGTTATATTCCCTTTGTTGACAATGACAGAGGTCAAATGTTTTCTGTAAGTCTTCACAAGGTTTTCACACACTTGTTGCTGGTATTTTGGCCGATTCCTCCATGCAGATCTTCTCTAGAGCAGTGATGTTTTGGGGCTGTCGCTTGTCCTTGGCAACACAGACTTTCAACTCCCTCCAAAGGTTTTCTATGGGGTTGAGATCAGGAGACTGGCTAGGCCACTCCAGGACCTTGAAATGCTTCTTACAAAGCCACTCCTTCGTTGCCCAGGCGGTGTGTTTGGGATCATTGTCATGCTGAAAGACCCAGCCACGTTTCATCTTCAATTCCTCACTGATGGAAGGAGGTTTTCACTCAAAATCTCACGATACATGGCCCCATTCATTGTTTCCTTTACAAGGATCAGTCGTCCTGGTCCCTTTGCTGAAAAACAGCCTCAAAGCATGATGTTTCCACCCCCATGCTTCACAGTAGGTATGGTTTTATTTGGATGCAACTCAGCATTCTTTCTCCTCCAAACATGACAAGTTGAGTTTTTACCAAAAATTTCTATTTTGTTTCATCTGACCATATGACATTCTCCCGATCCTCTTCTGGATCATACAAATGCTCTCTAGCAAATTTCAGACAGGCCTGGGCATGTGCTGGCTTATGCTTTTCGAATAATTCCTCCCACAGATGATTTCTTCACACAAAGCTGCTTACATATTGCAGATTCAGTCTTCCCAGCCTGGTGCAGGTCTACAATTTTGTTTCTGGTGTTCTTTAACAGCTCTTTGGTCTTGGCCATAGTGGGTTTGGAATGTGACTGTTTGAGGTTGTGGACAGGTGTCTTTTATACTGATAACGAGTCCAAACAGATGCCATTAATACAGGTAACAAGTGGAGGACAGAGGAGCCTCTTAAAGAAGAAGTTACAGATCTGTGAGAGCCAGAAATCTTGCTTGTTTGTAGGTGACCAAATATTTATTTTCCTGAGGAATTTACCAATTAATTCATAAAAAATCCTACAATGTAATTTTCTGGATTTTTTTTTGTCTCTCATAGTTGAGGTATACCTGTGATAAAAAATTATTGGCCTCTCTCATCTTTTTAAGTGTGAGCACAATTGGTGGCTGACCAAATACGTATATTTTTGCCCCACTGTATACTGCATACCAATGATTGGTTTGGTTGCATTATTTAATCTGACAGTTCAGGGTTTCTTTTTTTGGGGGCTTTTTTCACCTCTAGACATAGACAGACGGTGAAGACTGATAAGACATGCCCAAGTGCTCCCTTTTAAGCACTTAAATGCTGAATTTCAACAATGCAATGCAATTCTGATGTTAATCAAGCAACTGGAAAACCTTCTGTAGAGTATTTATGGTTCTTTTCAACCTTTTTTTCAATGGTTTCACATGAATACCCTAAAAACTGCACTTTCCCAAAACAGCTTATGATAAAGTTGGATAAATGGACGATCATATCCCAGTTAGGAAGTCGAGATCAGAGCACAGGGGCAGATAGGTTTGAGGGCCTTGCACCTATGACCTACTGATCAGTAACCCAGAGCCACACTGCATTCCTACACTACCCTTAATACATTCAAGAAGGAAATGAGATCATGTGATGATCATGCATTTCTGTGATTTGTTTTAAAGGAACGACATCTATGTTTTTTATATTATTCTTATTATTATAAAAGTTAGTTTGCATGCAAGGTCCCTCTTTGTTCGCCATAAGGAACAGATGGATGATGAATGCTGATGAGGAGGAAGAGGGAGATGACCTGATGAATAAATTCAGCAGACCTTGATTTTGCACTCGCTTCCTCACTACATAGAAGAGCACACAGTAAGGGATGGCTTTTAGATCGCTATAATGAGTCATGTCCAAAAAATACAGTATGTATATTCGAGATGGGGACAAAATTGATTAAGGTGTTTAACACAGTTTGTGTGGCAATTCATGCCATATTGATTAATAGATTTTTTAAAAATACAGTGAAACCTCGGATTGCGAGTAATGCGGTTTGCGAGTGTTCCGCAAGATGAGCAAAGATTAATAAATTTTGACTTGGAAAAAGAATAAGTCTTGGTTTACGGGTAGCGAGTATCATGTATCACGCATGCGCTTCTTGTTTTGACGCCGAGCGTCACGTGATCACAACTGAGCCAATGTTTTTTCTCTCTCTTGCGCTGCGGAATTGTGGGTAATCGTCTCCCCTGCTGGGTTATAGTGCTCGTCTCTTACTGGTATAATCAACATCCGTGCACGCGAGCGCTGTTAACTATAACACTGTGACCATGTGTGTGTGAGTGTGTGTGTGTGTGTGTGTATTTTATTTTGTGTCTGTATGTGTGTGTGTGTAGAGCGCGCGTGCAAAGCAAAAGCAAGTCTCATTAGAGAGGTTAAAGATCCATTTTCTCTCTCCCTCTGGTACACACACACAAACAGACACACACACTCTCTCTCTTATCTAAACACTGCTCTGTCGTGATTCTTTTCAAATGTAAAGTGCAGGTTAATTTGTTTTATTTTTACTTTACAGCAGTGATTCTGTTAGTGTGCGCTCACGCGAGTGTCATTAACAATGTTTTTTGTTCGTCCGATAAAACAGTCTTTCCATTAATATATGTGTGTGTGTGTGTGTGTGCGTATTGCACTTTGAAAAATGCCTACGTTAAGCCTACATTAAAGGTCCCATATTTTGCTATTTCATATGCAGGTTAAAACAATCTGTTGTGTCTCTGTTAATTCTCTAGCTGGAATACCCCTCAGTAAGCCATTCTGTTTAGTGAGCAACAAGCTGGGAGGAGGGTATTTTCTTATATGACATCACAATAGGGGGAACGTCTAATTTGAGGAGGAACGTCTAATCTAAAAAATGGAAAATGGAAATGGAAAATCAATTTGTTTTATATATTGACACTCGCATTTACAGAAGGTTATGATCTTTTTAGATCATGATGTTTTACAGCACCACTTCCCTGTTCATACTGGGTTTCGTTCCTTATTGGCTCCTGACATTTCTGAACCACTGAGTATTGAAGCATACGTGCTAAAGCTTGATAAATGTGAGCGGAGTAATGTGCAGACGGCAGCCAATTATCTGCCTCACTACCTTCATGTGGACTGAGCCGGAGACATTGTGCATTTCCCCGAGCAGAGCTGAGATCAGAGACGATTTTCCCGAACCCACCGCTCCCACCACAGCCACTAGGCGACCTGGCTTAATATCCAGAGACACGCTGTAAGGAAACATAAAGAGATAGCCTGTTAAAATACAAAGCTACCTATATCAGTATATAATAATAATAATAATAATAATAATAATAATAATAATAAAGAATCCCATTTTCAACAGCAGAAAAAACTTTTTTAATTACAAATAGATGCAATCCCACATGAAGGTCCTTAAGATGCCTTTGAAAGGTGAATAGGAATTCGAGGTAAAGTATACTGAGCACAAAAGACTGCACTAATTGAGTCTTAATGGCTTTACTGATTTTCAAGTACGATTCAAGCGAGCAGGTAACGCACACACTTATAGCAACATGAACACAACATGTCGACCTTGAAAGAGTTAATTGACCAAAAATAATTGCCAGGGTTCAATTAGGCCAGCGTTTGATTGATAATTGCAGTAATTTTAAATTACAGGTGGTTTTTCATGCAAATGAACCGTTCCACATGTACAGTATGTGATGTAGGTAGAAGTCATGAAGCATTTTCTGAATGAGAAATCTTAGTCATCTCATGTATCATCTCAGCCCACATTAAGTCTTATATTATGGTATGGATTTTAGCAGAATTTTCTTGTTCATTTCTTATTCCGCTGGGCCAGGTGGTAGCTTAGAGGTTAAGGCATTAACAAGGTCCCAGGATCAAAACCCCAGCACCTGCTGGACCCTCTGAGCAAGGCCCTTAACCCTCAACTACTCAGATGTATAAAAAGATAAAAATGTAAGTCGTTCTGGATAAGGGTGGCTCCCAAATGCTGCAAAATACTGTAAATGTGTTCACATTAGCAGCTTGAAGTGACTCAAATCATGTTTTTTTTTACCCTAATGTGACACTTTTTTTCCCCGCATCTGAGTCGCTTTCGCATTTCACATGTCCGATACAGAGCCATGCACCTTGAATGAGAACTGTCATTCATGTCAGACATGCAAACAGGCTTGTCATGTGAACGTAGACCAAAAACCTCTAGCAGAAATCAATGTCTACTGAATCAATGACAAATTGTTTTGGCTCTCAGGCTGACAGAATTATTATTTTTTTTAAATAAATAAATAAAGACTCACTTTTTCAAAGCGGGTTCGGAATCGATTCCCCAGGTAAAAGTGCCGTTGCTTACACTTACAGCAGTGTCTGATGAATAAAAAGCAAAAAAAAAAAAAACGCATTTCCTCGTTCATTTTGTATTATTTGACATTTGAACATTATTTAACATTTAAATGTTCCTGACATTTTAAAGCTACTCAGTGATAATAAATTAGGATCAGGTAAATCCAAATCAGCTAGCTGTTAAGCATGCATAGTCAGGGGAACCTATTCAATATGCACACACATGTATTTGGACTTCAGAATTACAGCACTGCGTTAAGTCTTAGGCACATGAAGATCCTTTAAAATAAATAAATAAATAAATAATGATGCTATTTGAAGTTTATCATGAAGTTTCACACATGCCGTGTGGTATACATCCATAAATCACAAATAACTTTCTTTAAATGTGGCTAATGATGTAACACATGCTCATGAGCTGTACCCTTCTTGTCACTGTGCTGCACTGCCATTGTGTCCAGATCCTCTCCACCAAGAAACCTCTCCAGCCTCTTTTTAGATACGACTGTCTATGGTCAAAAGATCAAAGGGATTTCAACTTCATGAAATATGCAACGCTAAACATGCATAGTGTGTTAAGTATATACAATATGCATAATATAAATGATGCCCATTTAAATGCAAAATATGAATTAACAGCTTTAAATACTTAATATTATAATATGATTAAATATTCGAAATGAGAAAGGTTAATTTAGTGTTTGTCGTGTGAAAGATGGGTCATGGACAAAGGAAGACTCAAAGAATATTTGAGATATGATAAGATTTTCTTGATGGTTACCTGTACAAGGGAGGAAATCAGCATGGGGAGCATGGCCAGAGGGAAACGTAGTATGTTGAAGAGAGAGATGGACGTAAAAGCTTTTTGTGCATCCAAGACGTTATCCGGACTGACAGACACAAAAACTGCAAAGGTTGCCAGGGACACCTGCACAAGCACAAATTTCACATAACAACTCGCTCATTCAGAGTCCGTAGGATCATCATGTCATTCAGGACTATTAGACTAATATTAACATATTGTCATTTACAAAACTAAACTAAAAATGTATAATAATAGTCATAATAATAATAATAATTTTAAAAATGCATCTTTAGGACATCCATCTATTAATTACATCTTCACAATCTCTAGTCAAGCTCTTGCCTAGTCACAGTCACATGATTACTATTGGATTTTTTTTTTCTAAATAATAAACCAATTCTTAATACCAATAAATCAATCAATCAATCAATCAATCAATCAATCAATCAATAATTAAATCTGGTTATTTAAATATCTAGTTATCTACAATAAAAAATATACTTAGAATTGCAATGACCTTTTCCTTTCTTGCCATAACATTAGTTAAAAGACAAACTACTTGCAAAAAGAAAATCAAACATGTTCATAAACGAGTGGCGTTCAAGTCAAACTGGGACTTTGGATCGGGCAGAATATATCAATATATATGATATATGGTAGCTAAAATACCTTTTTTTCTCTATATAATCACCTACCACACTAATGCACTTATGCCAGTGCACTTATCCCAGTGCTTGAAAATCTAAAACGCTGGCCTCCCAGAAACTCAAACATGTTGGCCCAAACATGTGGAAATGCAAGTACATGAGATGTGGCAATAACTCACTTCTGATTAAACATCCCGTAACATGCAAGTGCTGTTTGTGAATGATTGTGTGTACATTCATGTCATCTGCAAGTTATCTATAAATTTTCAAGAATCTGGTGTTCCACTCAGTGAATGTTCATGCAGTGGGCTCCGAGCCACCGCAGCCGGGATCATCAAAGGGTTTAACGCAGCCGTACAGTGCTTGAAGTCTTCTGTAAATGTCAATCAATTTTACGCCTTTATTCACGAGAAAGTTCCGGTTCACAAATCCCGGTTTGACTTGAGCAACCCTTTAATACGAGGATAAAATGTATGGAATGTGAATCCTGTTTAAAACTCTTGGCACCCACCAGGGCTGGAGCACAGGAGAAGATAAAGGTAGAGACGGATGACAGGTAGGCAAACTTCCTCATCACCTTCAACTCCTTCTCTCTAATGTCTTGAACCTGAGTCTGGAAAGAGGGCTCCCAGGCATAAAGCTTAAGGATCTGCAAAACAATGGGGGAATAAAAAAATAAAGCTGTGAGAGAGGAAAAGGAAAGGAAAGGGCAAAAACAGGAAGTTAAAGACGAGCACAAAGGGAATAATCGTTTGCCTCCAGGCACCAGCACAGAGGCAGCTGGGTCTAAAAGACAAACAGCTCTCAAGTTGACACCAGGAACTGCAGCTTCTCATCTTTTCAGTTTAGCATAGTCATAATGCCATCATCTTGTAAACAACATGATATAATATGACTACTTTATACATGTTTAAATAAAAAACATGCACATATTTCTGTGCGCCAGAATATCAAGTTTCATACACTTAGACGGTAGAATTATCAGTATATTCAATGTAAAATGAAAGAAACTGTATACCTTGATGCCATTCAAGATTTCAGTCATCATTTTCATGCGATTGTCCTTAAACTTCATGTTTTCCATCTGAAAATGACAAAATTAAGTTGTGAGTGAAAAAAAGGAGACAGTACATCTTTTGTTAAGCAGGAATTTATACAGGAATCAACAGAGAGCGTCACCGTCTGGTACGGTATGAGACCTGCTCAGACCTTGCGGTGGACAAAAGCTACGAAGATCATTGTTTTTTTTCTTCTTCCAAAACAACCACTGCATCCACTGAATTCTCAACACCCTGATACACAGGTGCACTAATCAATCCTTCTACAAGACTGATACACACTGCGCAGTCAAGTGTTTACCGTATATGAAATTCTTTGTTCTAAGCCCTTTGTATTTATTGGCCTGTGTACTTATTGTATATTGTTTATTCACCTCACACTGTTGCTCTTATGCAGTCCTATGCATGCTGCAGGTTCATTGGGAGGTTCAAATATATGCTAATATATATGAGCTATGTATGAGGGGAATGGCAAGTGTCATTGTCCTTCCACATTTGTTCCTTTGTGTTCGTAATTGGTGGCATAGTGGCTAGCACTGCGGCCTTGCACCTCTAGGGTCGAGAGTTCAATTCCTGGCTCGGGTCAGTGTAGTTTGCATGTTCTGCCAGAGCTTGGCATGTTTTCTCCAGAACCTCTGGTTCTCTCCCACAGTCCAAAGACTTGCACATTAGTTAAATAGGCGATTCCAAATTGCCTGTGGTGTGCGTGCCCTGCGATGGATTAGCACATTGTCTTGTGCAAAGGAGATTTTGAGCACGAGGTGGGGGACAGGGTCCAGGGTGATTCCCAGGAGACATTTAGCATAAGGCGGGGTACATTCCGGACAGGGTGTACCCCACCTTGTGTCCAAAGTCTCCTAGGATAAGCTCCAGGCCCCCATGACACTGTATAGGGAAAGATAATTGAATGAAGACTTTTGTGTTTGAGAAGGAATTCCCATCATGCACTTCACCAGTCACATTGTCTTAATTATATTCTCCTGCACCTAGTCTGTCTATAGTGCTCGTCTCAGTTAAGTCTTTGTCTTGTCTCTGTGCTGTTGTCTATTTTGTTCAATTTGCTGTTTACTTTACTGTTTTGTACCTGTTAGTATCTTGTGTTGGTTGTTATTAGCATTAGCATTAGCCGTAGGTTTAACCTCAGTTCCTAGCTTGTCGACATTTTTTTCATGTTCCTGCTTGTACTTAGCATTTGTGTTTAATATGCTGAAACGCAACTGTAATAAACATCCGTCCTCACTTCTCCTTCGTACGTGACAACGGTGTAAAAGAAAAACACTTGACTTAGAGTTCAGTACATCAGTAACTCTGTTGGCTCTGTGCTGTAATGTAAGTTAATTACTCTGAATATTTTGTCCTCATTAAACACCACATCAACGGCAGATGACTCAATTAGAATAAGCTCTAGACATTTTGGATGTTTCTTATGCATTAATTAATTACACAGCAATACTCGCGTGGTTTTAGGCAAAAAGAAAAATACTTCTGGGCCCCCTTAATTAAAAATAAAAGGCAATTTAGCAACAGTGTGCTGGTGTAGAAATGTGTCAATTCAAAGTTAGTGCAGGATCTTATAGGCTTTTCTAGCAAATATATATATATATATATATATACAAACCGGATTCCAAAAAAGTTGGGACACTAAACAAATTGTGAATAAAAACTGAATGCAATG
>JAQQZT010000013.1:9742596-9754691 GCA_030068275.1 Clarias platycephalus | reverse complement strand
CGAGTGGATTAATATCAATCGAAGCATTGCTAGTATTAATGTAAAGTGATTTTGCATTTTGCAGCATATTAAAAAAAACATGCATTCCATGGACGGAGTTGTGGTGGGGGGGTTGGTGGGTGAGGCAGTGGATGGGGGGTGGGGGTTTGGGGGGAGAGAGTCATAGGTCCCCACCAATGTCCAGAGCAAATCTACGCCCTTGATACACACAATATATTTCAGACAATTGTATGCTTCCAACTTTATGGGGAAGAACCACATATGGATGAGATGGTCAGGTGTCGGCAATAGAGTGTATTGTATTTCATATCATTCCAGGCAGTGCCTTGCTCTCTGGGCTTCCGTGCAGTGAGTGCTAATTTGCATACCTGAGATTTAACATGCTGGTATTGATTACTAGAGCAACAGAGCATTCTGTCTTTGTCTGTGCTGGTAGGTGGTACAATAGCATGAATGCTAATCTTGATTTGTTTTTCCCTGTTTTGATGAAGGGTTTTATTTGTCCTACCAGTTTTTCAATGCAAAAGCAAGTATACCCTTTAAACCGTTGCTCCGTATAAAACGTGTCCCTTTATCTTTTCACTATAGTTTAGAACAGATCATGGTTACTAAGGAGCCATTTAAGATGTGTGCAATAACTGTGCATTTGCATAAAGCAGTCTAAAATCTTGTTAGCTAAATGTGATATTTCTGAACATATTGAACAGAAGGCTGGTTGGATACGCGTGTGCCATAAGGAAGCCAGTACAAGCCGAAAAACTAAAAAGTCAGAAAATAAATTTTTAAATGTACTATAAGCTTTTTTCTTATTAAATTTTTTTACTTTTGAAGGTAAAAAGATTTCTTTAATCATTTATTATAAAGATAATCATTAATAATTAAATTTTAAGGAAGTCTATACTTTTCCAATCTATACAGTCTAGTACTGTGCAAACATCTTGAACCACAAGGCATTTCTGATATATTTCTGAAAGCCGCACTTTCTTGTATTTTAGTCTTAAGGAACAGTTCTCCCGGCTTCCTCTCATTTTGGTTTGGTCCCTGTACCTGTCCATTTTCACAACAATGTTAAGGCATGAACCAGTGAAAAAAAGGTGCAGATGATGACAGATGATCAGGCCGATGATTAGTATACTGGTGATGCTGAATGCTGAGTGGTTGGAACAGACGAGAGGGGAAATGAGGCTGCTGCTGAGGTTGGTGTTACATAAACAACCAGTTTTTAAATTGTATTTTAAGGCACTTTGCAGCCTGTCACAGTAAAACATTTGTTCTAATTTCTTTACTTTAATCTACATTATGTAATGTAGTATGAATGAGGAGTCAAGACCTCTTGAACAAAAGAGGTCTTGAGGTCAAAAGAGGTCTTTTAAATATAAAAGTAGAAAAATATTAATCATATCAATATTTCAACATTGAAAAGGACAGTATTTCCAGGCATTTATACATTTATAGTTAATGCAAAATATAACTGTCAGGTGCTACATGTACATACAGTACACACTATAGAACATACTGTAGTAACATAGTTCGAGTGTATGGTGTATGGAAAGGTTTAAGCACCAAACAGGCAAAATATTAAATAAATTAAGATATTCAATATAACATTGAATTAATATTTAGAAAACAAATATGCAATTTTAACAATAATGAACCTTTTTCTCATATTAAAAATAAAAAAAAAATGTGCAGAGGTGCATACAGTATGAGTGTATATTTAGTTTTCTTCAGCAATTTAAAATTATATATATAAAAAAAGATTTGAAATTGAAAGTAAAATCAAATCAAATTCTCATATGTATGATTAAAAAGGGAATCTTTGGAAAAATAAAGCTTTCTAAGCTTTTCCTTAAGCAGTGACAATCCTAATTTAGTATGCCTAGCTGTAAAGTGTAATCTAAAGATTTGAAGATCCGAGCCACAGCTGATCTTCATCTTACCCAAGAGACTGCAAACAGCACAGGATTAACGTAAAGTACAGTTGGATTGATTTTATCCCCTGAATCATCTGTCGGTCCGTAATGTTCAGCAAGTGTAACAGCAAGTCCAGAAATAGCCGTCAAGAACAGAAGTCCTGTTACAACCTGATAAACAGAAAAACAGAATTGATTTTATCATTGTGTGGAAATGAACGAAGAGTGTCGATACACACAAAAAGACCCGGATAGAACTTTTCATTTTGTTGCAGCTGCACAGACCAGTGAGTGAAGGACTAATAAACAAAATCTCAACAAACATGTTTTCATAAGGATTAGACTTTTGAGCCAGAATAATGTGAATAATGATATCGTGGACAGGCGTTACATTCTTCATTTATCTGTTGGATCAAATCATTTGAATTCTCTGTGAAGTATCAGATTATTCATCAGTAGATTGGGGACACATCTGGCCTGTGTTATTGCACAAACTGTATTCTCTCTAGAGGCGGTACTTATGCTTATTCATATGAATGACAGGTTGGAAAACATTTACCTGCTTGCTCATGTAGAGGTTGGACAGTGGAGATTTGGGAGCTTTTTTCTTGAAGAGTCTGGCCAAGTGTATGGGAGCACAAAGCCACAGGAATCCCAGAGGAACCCATACTAACACCGTTCTCTCCACACACACAGGCAGGTCCGGATCCGTTCTATTCAGGAATGATTCATTCTGAAACAGGTATAAATACACATGAAAAACATACATTCCAAAAATCTTGCCAAAATATTAAAGGAAAGATTGAGAGCCAGTAGAGGATGACCAACACAGCTGACTTTGTTACCCAATACTTATTGTGCATCAGTGGAATCCAAATGCCCACTACTGATCAATGAAATATGTCATATGTTGTGTAAAATATGTGTAATGAAATATGTTGTAATGAGAAGTCACTGCTTGTTGCATACTGGATTTAAAGGTACATCTTAACAAAACTGATTCTTACAGAACAAAATCAAGCATAGTGTCAAATAATTATATACAGTATACTGTATATAGGCGCAGTTAAAGTTGCCATGGCAACGTTGGGCTTTCAGTGAGTTCTTTGAACTGGTCGTTTACTGGTGGAAAAGAATTCGGAATTAGACATGCATATTTCAAAATTCTAAACATACCACTTAGATTATTAACTCAGTGGCGCAGAACATCCTGAAATGTCTTTTAAATTGCCTCTATGTTCAACCTCCCATTAGTGATCATGATTGACAACAACTAGTAGCTTCTCTGTGCCAGCATAAAAAGGGTTAATTTAAGAGCACTCTCTGGACTGACCAACACATACAATACAGTAGTACAGCTCACTGCAGGTCTAAGGAATAGGATGGTCGATTTACACTCAGGAATGGCTCTTAAACAATGGAATGCAACTACATATAATTGGGGGCGTGTAGCCACTTTGTCAAGAAGACTGTCACCTTCACCTGGAAGAAAACTACCACGCCATGGTCAGATGTGCCATGAATTGGAAGCTGCTGAAACACCAGTGCCACTTTCTACAGCTGAGTGAGTTTTACATCACTGTGGACTGAAAAACTGCCACCCAAGAAAGAAAACCAGTACCTTCAACCTTGAAACTGACCATGTGGCCAATGAAAAAAAGCCTTCCAGGGCAAAGTTTTAACCTTTGATGTTTGGAGGCATAAAAAAAAAAGCATTCAACACCAAGGACACTGTAGGTACTATTAAGCATGGTGGTGGTAGCATCATAAAGGTTAAAGCTTTTTTGCTGCCAAAGCACGTGGTGCATTGACTTTGATTTTGATTTCTAAAAACCTGAAAATGTGTGCCAAACATTTTCTCAGACTGTTTCTTCTATTAAAGAAAAACACAAGTGTAATTTAAAAAAATATTGGACGCATGTATGTACAGTAAACTTCTAACTCAATCTGTACTTAATAATTAAATCAATTCTGCATTCAGCATCAGATTGAATCTTGGGATAAGAGTAAGAACTCATCACATGGCATATAACAAATTGTCCAAATTAATCATAAAAAAAAAATGCATTACACTTCATATCTTTGTCATGAATTATGAATCATTCACATAATGCATTACAAGTACTGTTTATTGCTTTCTGTGGGAAGTTAGTGGCACTGATTACTACTTAAGCTCTGAACTGCAGCGCGAAAATCCAAGCAGCACTAAATTGCCAGAAAGCCGTCTTTAACTTTATTCTGCGCAGCTTGTAATAAAGGCTTTGGATGAAAGCATCCATAATTATTGGCACCTTTCATAAGAATGAGCAAAAAAGATCTACGCACTCAAAGAATTAGAAAATCTATTTAGCTTTCTTTCTATCAAAGCAGAAAAACAACATCATTGCCTTTAAATGTGTCTAGGTTTGCAGGAATACTATATACAGTAAATATCAGTTCTTTGTGTAAAATTCATTACATCAAATTTCACATCTAATTTCACACTAAATGTAATTTTAATTAATTTCTTTTTCCGTATTTATAACATCTGTTGTGGATGAAAGGCTGAATGAAATAAACTCTGCCTTCAATTGCTTTCAAAGGAAAAGCATCTGATTCCCCACAGTAAAAATGTGCCGGTGGATCTGTGATGCCTTAGACGCACTGATATAATGTCTTATGTCTTTAGTCCCCTGTGGTTTTTTCTATAGAATCATTTGTATTTGTACTGACTCTGTTGTCTTATCCTCCCGCGCTGCTTGTTTGTCACACTGTCTGTGTTTTTGTGGTTCTGAATGTTTGACGTTATGTTTAACGTTGCACGCTGGCACCAAACCAAAGCCAATTTCCCTGAGACAATAAGAAAAAAGTTTTATAATTCTGAATCTTAGTATTTGGAACAATAATATATTGTGAGCCTTTATGTGTCTCCAACCTTAGAAAATATCATAACAAAAATACTCTACTTAAAAAAAAGAAAATTATACATAAAATAAAACATCCTTAATATATATATTAAGAATTTATATATAAAGGGTGCCAATAATTATGCAGCTCACTGTATGGAACAATTCATTACTATAACTTCAAAGCAAGTGATCCAGTAAGGACTCATTCCACAAGCCAAATGTATATCAAACCTGACAATAGAGCTTGAAAATGTTAAGTACCATGTGATTTGCAAGATTTTGTTGCAAACTCATGGTCCAAAGGTAGTCTTAGGTAGTTTAGACATAATTATCAACACAGCACAGCTTTGCCACGGTCGTTCATTTCATACTACTGTATATCTTAACTATCATCAATTAACTATTATCAACATGATTTTAACCATTTCCTTAGTTAAGTAAAGTATTCTCATTGTTCTTAATGATTCTTAAAACGTACATAAAGCAAATATTTTTGTTCATTTCATTTTAAAATACAGTGGATGCAGAAAATATTGAACCATGATTATTAAATGTACAATATATAATTTTACTATGAACTAATCATAGAAATAAAATGTCTATGTTGTATTTTGACCTTAAAACATTTAGACTTATATTTCATTTGAATCTTCTTATTTGCTTGTGGAAAACAATCCGTTTTATCAAGGATAGGGAGACTTTCGAAGTTCATTTTCAGATTACAAAGAAAGCAGTAAGAATTACTTTTTGTAACTACACTGTAGTATAGAGTTATTAGTTTTCACATAACTTACAATGCACTTTAATAAGCAACATGTGGTTGTGATTGAAATACAGCATGGACTGTATACTGTAATGTGCCGGTTTAGTACCATGTAAAAAAAATTATCCTTAAAAACATATTAAACATAAATCCATAAATTCATCCAGGTATGTCTGAACTCATTGCATGTTATTATTTGTACACATTTTAAACTTTTGATTCGTTTTCATGGTGTGCCAATAATTCTGTAGGACTATAATTTTAATTACTACTCTTACTGTAATTACTTTGTGATGAAGATGTTTACAGTAGAAAATAGAGGTTTCAATAGTGCCTGGATAGTACTGTACCATGTGACTTGCAAGCTTTCGTGATGTACTAAATTGCAAACTCATGCTCCAGAGATAGCAGGTGAAGTCATGCCCGTCATGGCTCCTGCTTGGTCATTATTATCAACATGATTATAAACTGAACTCTCTTGATAAGCAAATATCATTTGGTGATTATTAACTCTTGAATGTTCTATAATATACAACTTTACAGACTCTCATTAAGTTATTTATTATATTAAAAGGCAAACCTTCCTATCAATGTATCATTTATTTTAAGTAAATGTTAATGTTATGTTAAATCATAAATAATAAATTGTTAAATCATAAATAATAAATTATGAAATTTATAAAATGTACTATTATGGCTTGAAAATTGGAATTATTAAATATTAAAACATTATATCAAGATTACACCATTAAAATTTTTTGAATTTTCAGAGGTTTCAATAATCAATACTCAACACAATGGAAAACGCTCATTTAAAATAGAACTGCTGTAACGCTTGGTTCCACTATACACGTGAATATCAATCTTCATAAACTCATAGAACCTCAAGTCTATTGCAATATGTGGTTAAATTGCTTATACTTCATTAATAACTAAGTATTATAATAATACAAAACATACCACAAGCAGATAACTCAGTGACTTTCATTTCTTTTGTATAAATACAAAAACTGAAAAATTAAACCATAAAGAAAGATACCACCAAAGTGTGAAATTATGATAAACCAAGAAATAGTGTTTCAAAGCTCACCCAAAAAGTTGACCTGCAGTACTCATCCAGAGAAGCAGACATAGTTTTGCCCCTCTCACCTCTAAAGATCTGAGTGAATAGAGGCGATGATCCCTCTAGGCAGCAAATCTATAGTAATCTCTGATAGCGATTCTTACAGCTTCCCAGACATGAGAGTTTTGGAGGACTTTTCACAAGGGTTCTGTAGTTTGTAAGCGCAGCTCCCGTTAATGCTTAACTCTGCTCTGCTGTGGGGTGATTGCTAACTTTTGAGCTAGTTACCATCTTATCAGCCATAAACTTCCAGAAAAAAAAGTTGCTGTTGATTGCTGATGATCCAGTTAATGCTTAACTCCATCTTCGTCTTAGATAATCACAGAATCACTAAAGAGTAATAAAATGATCAGACATCGTTACGAAGAAACTCTTTCCCTGTGCCTGAAAAAAAACATTATACTATTGAGGCGACCAGATCTCTGTCCAGTGTAGCGTGGTATGTTTTTGCAGCTCACGAGTTTAAAGTTCACAATGATGGTGACTGTACTGTATGAGAGGAAGGAAGAACAACGACAGAGCAGTGGGTGGGAGGGAGAGAAAGAGAGAGAGAATGTTTATTATGCGCTTCCCCTCATTCATGTCTCCTGAACCTCAAGCTTCAGAGCTTCAGGGCTTTGGGTGGGAGACTTCCTCAGTAATAAGCTTCACACAACACTCTTTTCCTTTAAGGAAGGGAACGTACTGAAAATCATCAAGGAGCTACTATACCGTCACTTCTGTTACTTTTAAACTCATTTCATAAAGCCTTTATACAATTTGTGCAATATGGTTTATTGGGGAAAAAATCCCTTTCCATTCATACCTGCGAAATGCAATTGAACACTAAATGCATACTAGTCGATGGTCTTGTTCCGTACATACAGTATGATAAACCTTCCCTACAGTATGTCATGACGAGCATGACTCAAGGCAGAAAATAAAAAACAGTCCGCCCCAAAAGTACTGCAATGGCAAGGTCAAGTGAGGATGGGGTCCCTGTTGAGTCTGGTTCCTCTGAAGGTTTCTTCCTCTCGCCATCTCAGGGAGTTTTTATTTGCCGCCGTCGCCCTTGGCTTGCTCATCAGGGACAATCTGATCATTTTAATTTTTAATGCTTCGCAACAATGACCATTGATAAAAGCGCTATACAGTATAAATCAATTTTGAAAAAGGAATAAACTACTGGTATACTAATAACCAAGAGGTCACTGAAGAGGTCAGCCAAAGAAAACAACAGCAGCTAATGAAAGAACCATTGTGAGAACTGTAAAGATTAGTGACATCACCAACACCTCCACTGTGGCGCGGGAGATAGAAGTATCATGAGCTACCATTCAGAGGAGAAATATGAAGGCCATATTAGGAGTAAGAAGAATTAGAATTTGCAAGAAATCCAAAGATAAGCCACAGAATTTCTGGAACCAAGATTAACCATTATCAAATCCATGGAAATCTCAAACTGTGGATGATCTAAAGCATACACTCACCGGGGTCAAGCATGAGAGAGGTCATGTCATGACTTACTGTACTGTATGCATGGATGAAGACCATAATAGCTCCAACGCATGTTTAATGTATTTTTTTAAGAATTTCTTCATATTGTTTAGAATAATACCAAGGGGTACCACATTTCTTGAACCCAGGAAGAGGAAGTAGCCTGAAGTCTCTAAGGAATGTACAGTAGCATAGATATCCTAAGCAGGCTTACACAATGAGTAAAGGGTCATTCTACAGATTTGGTGCCATTTAATTACCCAAGACATTACATGTCTACAGACAATAAATCTGATAAAACGTTGATCAAATTATACTTTAACTGCAGTATTTCAAGGTTATGCATGTTTTTCATGTACAATATAAATTTTTCAATTGAAATATATTTTAATATTTATACATTTGTTGTTGCTTGGACTATTAGGAATTTCACGTCCTCACTAACCATTAGGACATTTACATTTATATTTTTACACTTTTAGGTTAAACTGACTTAAAATGCCACCTTTTGCCACCAAGTATTATTTATTATTTACTTGAGAAAAAAAAACATAGATTTTTGGAGAAATTCAGATTTCATTTACATGTCCTTGCGTTTCAATCAGCCACATTACACAACCATATTCCCCTCCGTATAAAAATCAAGGTTTAATACTTTTGACATCTTTTGGAGACGTGACAATATTCGAACCTTCAGAACAGCATGGTGCAGCATGTGGTAAGCTTTTCTCTCATCTTCTATGAATATTTTAAGATGTTTGTACAAATATGGGCTTTGTCGATTTCAGGGTTTCGACACTGTTGTGGTTAGAACTTAATATTTTGAAATGAAAATACTTTGAGCATTTGAAATTAAAGTTCGGTTGTTAAAAAACTATTTGTATGGAAATACATTCTTAATCCAGTGATGTTATATTTCTATCTTTATTCTTCTGTCTTCTATGCTGATTTCTGCAGAATGATTGGATATACTGCTTGCTCTCAAAGTGTGTGTGTGTGTGTGTGTGTGTGTGTAAATTGACTAAAAGAATGTGTTATGTCCTTCTTATGAAATATGAAACATTTATTTCTCCTCTCTCTCTCCTCTGAATATACAGCCCATCGTCTTCTACAACTGACTCTACCTGGCCCTCAAGTGGATGTTACTTGGATGTTACTGTGACACTTAACAGCTATTTAAAAAAGATTTTGCTGGTCAAGTCCACCCCTTCATGTCAGTGGTATTCCCCAATGGCAGAGGAATCTTTCAGAAGGATGATGTGGCCTGTCACACTGCAAACATGGTTCAGGAATGGTTTGAGGAACATAGTCTTTAGAGAGATGATCATATCACCTCTACTGTATATTATCCATACTGCATTGGTACAGCAGTATGGACTTATTGATGTTATTCTACTGTATGATCCACCTCACCTACTTCAATTAAAAGGTGCTGGATGTTTGTATGTATTATTTAAAAAAAAACAGAGCTTTTTCCTAGAAAGCCCAACCATTATGGAAGACCCTTCCAGTTAGTGTAAACTCTGCTCAACTCTGGCTTACTAATTAGGGACAAACTGGTAACGCTGGATAAACAATCCAATTCATCGAAGTCCCACTTTGCAACTTACATGATTCGATGGATGTTCTGCCTTGGTGCTGCCTGGGGTCATGATCCCAAATACTGTACCACAACACACCCTTAGAGTTCTTGGGGAGTCCATGCCTTGATAGGTGAGAGCTACTTTAATGACCTTTTTAGGGGGTCCTAATGAACATTAACCAGGAGGTTTTATGTTATGGCTGATTGGTGTATCTTCATCCAAAAACATAATTGGTACTGTACAAATAATGCTCACCTACTACAATATGAGTTAAAATAAATGAATTCCTGTGTTTTGAAGGTGTCAGTGAAAATTCCAAGCCCAGGTGACGAGCAATTTCTATGGCATTTGTGCCAGAGGTGATTTTATATATTTTTTGGCTTAATCATTGCATATGATTACATAATACTGGGCTGACACAACCTCTTCCCTAATAGGATCAAAGTGTAATTTGATGTTTTTAAAGCCGTCATACTGTAGCTGATCTCATTTTTGCATTGCCAGCGAGTCACCCTTCACCATTTCAAGGGCTTGACACCACAAACGTGCTGTGTTTGTCCTGTCAACAATTTTGTAGTGTTCGGGCTAAAAATGTTTATCTGATCTTTACTTGGAAGTTGGCTCAGCTGCACTGTTTACTGAGGTCATCCAGGGGCAACTTTGGGAGAACGATACTATGAAGTGATATTCCTGTGCTGAACCGTCTAATGGACTGATAATATCCATACAAAAGCTTGATGAATGAGGGGACTTCATGTGTGGGGTACCCAGCAGATTTACAGTACCACTTGATATTCACTCAACAGAAATGTACTGTTTTCAACGTTTATCTACATAGACAGGTTAAAGGAATAATTTATAAAAGAAACAATTTCAAAAAATCTGTGCCTAATAATTATGAAGCGGGAAAAGGTTAACTAAACTCCACCTTGAACAGTTTAACCACTGATGAGTTGCCCAGTGTCAGGGGTACTGATCAATTGTGTATCTCACACAGTGTGGCAGCTTATTCTTCCAGAATAACACCGAGTTGAATTGTAGGAAGACAGGAGCTCAATGGGTTAAGGCTATCGGCTACAGATCAGAAGGTCGGGGGTTCAAGCCCCAGCACTGGCAGACTTCCATTGCCCTTGAGTAAGTCTCGTAACCCTATCTGCTCCAGGGGCACTGTATTCTCTATGACCTCAGCTTCCTGTGAAAAAATAATTTCACTGTGCTGTAGGGCAGATGTGACATGATAAATAATTGAATCTTATATCCTCCAGCAGGATTGACAGAATTCAATGCCGACCAACAATACCAACCTACCGCAGGATGTATTAAGACAGCTAGCTGCCTTTTGGGGGCAGACTATGGATAGCTAGTTACAGGAGTCTGATACATAGTCTTAAACCATCTCATCTTTAATCAATCATATGGTGGATGCTTTCATCAAAAGACACTTACTGTACAATTGAAACTGGACAGGATGATTAGTTTAGAACAGAGGCGGCTTGGCAAGGCTGATATTTAAACTCAAAAATTTCCAATAAGTAATCCAACCGTGGGCGTCATGGTAGTGTAATGGCACCTTGCACCTACAGGGTCCGGGTTCGATTCCCAGTCAGGCTTGATTCCCGTCTCTGTGTGCATGTTCTCCCCATGCTTGGGTTTCCTCCCACATTCCAAAGACATGTAAGTTAGGTTAATTGGCGTTCCCAAATTGGCCATAGTGTATGAATGTGTGTGAATGCATGTGTAGTTCAGACAAGGACTGGATCACTTGGACAGATCATTCTGCTCCATGCCTTATCATTCTCAGACCAGGGGTCCGAGATGAACGGACACATCTAAGATGAGATCATCGTGCTAATTACGGTCCGGCTAAGTTGGTTCTTCGAGGACACCTGTTGTTGATGATTAGTATAGCTGGATTGAGGTGTCTAGGATTATGGATTAAGGTTCGTGCGTTGGTTTAAAAGCCGATATGCATCGACAGTAGAAACACTGATCACAACCCCTTTGATTGGTTGACGAAATGACAAACGAGCGGCTCAATTTTTTTTGTAACACCTGTAATGAAATGCCCCCCACGTGTTATGCGCTGAAACGCCCCCCGCCCTGCCATGGACCCCCACCACCACCACACACACATAATCGCTATCAAATATTATATTAGAATATTACATGAGATAATAAAATAAAACAAGCAATATGAAAATAAATATGTTGTATATGGAAAAATATAAATATAAATATTTTTTTCAAAAAAATATATTTTATAATAAAATTCGTTTCGTCCAATTTTTCATTATAAAAAATATTTATTTTTATTATATATAAATATTTATTTGCATATTCATGACAAAC
>JAQQZT010000013.1:9686286-9698330 GCA_030068275.1 Clarias platycephalus | reverse complement strand
TAACAACACCCTAAGAACAACTTTGCAACCAACTGTGTCTTATTAAACCATCCTCTTAGAAACAACACAGCAACTACATAGCACCCACCTCCCAACATGCTAACCACCAGCTGAGTGTCTTTAATAACAGACTACCTACAGAATTGCAACTAAGTTTGGCTGTTTTAAGAAATCCTGGATACACCATAGCAACCATCTGTGAACCAATGTCAGAAACCTTGTAACACCCTAGCAACTGAGTGTGCCGTTGTGTCTGGTACCAGGATATTGGCAGCCGATCCTATGGGTGCTGTGGGTTGCGGGGTTGGGCCTCCTTGTGCTTGATCTGTTTGAAATGTGGTGAGTTTGGAGGTTGTGTCGATAGACTTTGTCTTTTTTTTAATCTCTTTTAAAAGGTTAATCTGTCTTGTCCCAGTTAGCCGGCTAATTAGGTTTCTTAGTTAGCTAGTTAGTTTCTGTTCAATTATGTTGTTAACTTATGTTGTATGTAGCACCTTGGTCCTGGAGGAACGTTGTTTCATTTCACTGTGTACTAACGGTATGTGGTTGAAGTGACAATAAAAGCCTACTTGACTACTACTTGACTCATGGCCATCACTGACTTTTTTATGGGATCGACCAGACAAGCAGGGCTTTGATCCCCACAGGATAAATTAGCCTTGGCACCCATGATCCTGTCACCAGTTTACTGCAGTATAATTGATAATGATTGATGGCAATATGTTAATGTTATGTGACGTTAATATTATGGTTGTTTGATCCCCAATCAACCATAATATCCCCACGACTTGGGATGAAACTTGGTATGAATGAAGGTGTAAAACTGATAAACATTTACAGAAGACTTCAAACACAGAACAGTGATGAGCCTCTTAGCTGCAGTAAAACATTTGACTGGTACAATCCCAAAAGAAGGCCATGAGTATGTGCTCCCAGTTAAGGTGGCTCGAAGCCCAGTGCAGTTGCTGCCGTAAACATTCAATGAGTGGAACCCTTGATCTTTGAAAATGAATGGATAACTTGTCTCCAACTTGTGGAAGAGAAGCATCTGTCTGTGGGAACACAATCATTCACGACCACCACTTGCACATTAGAAGAACATGGCTGGAAGTTATTGCCACATCCCACATACAGTCCTGACTTCGCTTCAAGTGATTTCCACAGGTTTGGACTTTAAAGAAGTTCCTGGGAGACCATCATTTCAGTATATTTGAACATACAGATGTAAATTCCCCAAACTATAGATTTATACAGATAAATAAAGGGAGCCTCACATTTTTAAAGCCCCTGTAGAGCACTTGCAGCTCTTTTTTGGTGAACTTGGTTTGCTCCTGCAGTTTCTCCAGACCCTCGGGTCGATGACACACAGTGGCGAGTTCAAAGTCATCCTCTATGCTGTCTGTGAGACACAAATGAGTTCTTCAGAACATTTACACATAAAAAATATAAAATTTTTATGTATTCAAATAAAAAAATAATTCATATTCATTCTCAGTACAGTACTGTGCAAATGTTATAGGCACCATGTGATGTTTAGTACACATTTTGGTAGAAATGTTTATCAGGTCTGCATTATGATGTAAAAAAAAAAACATTCACTATTTCCAAACATACCTATAATGAATATAATGAATAAATAATATAATGAAAATAATGAATAAATAACATTACAAAAGCAAATTTGCATTTGGTCTAGAGAGAGCAACATATTACTGTACATGACTGACCAGTTTTCAGATGGAAATGAAAAACCTAATGTAAGTCCCTGGGTTTTGTGTGACAAAGTTACCAGAAAGAAAGCTTCTTCTCCAGCATGCTCAGTAAAACCTCTAAAATGTTTTATGTATACAACTGCACAAATCTGTAACACTACTGATTATTTTCACACCAAATACTGACAGTGATTATTACCCTTTAGTGCTCTCTATAGTAAGTTCTTTTATGTAGAAATGTTTTTAAAACGTTTTGCGTATAACATTTTTTGTATGTGACCAAAACTTTTACACAGTACAGGTTGTTCACGAATTATGAATGAGTTCCATTTCTGGAGCACGTTCGTAAGTTGGATTTGTTCTTAAGTCTGACAAAGTGAGGCTTATATGCCTTTGACACGAATATAGAATGTAAAGCATCAATCCACTTGACTATGCACTACTAATCTGTCCCATTTTTTCACACAGCCATCATGTAGCTAAAAAAGTAACTGTGCCTTAGGAGTACTTAGACAGTGTTGTCTCTGCTTCAGACGCCAATTTGTCTCAGAGCTGTTTTCCACTGTATTGGACTGTGAACTGTGTTTTATTGAGGATTTTAGGGTGTTGGTGAGTAAGTTAGGATTATTCACTATCAGGACAGTTGTACAGGACAGCCATCATGCTTCCGGACTGATTCACTGAAGCTGACTCATTTCTGCCACAACCTCCAGACACATACAATATACCAATCTTTTGACATTTTACAGTATACATTCATAATACACTGAAAATACTGTATATAATTGTAAATATTGGTATTGGTACACTGCAGTGTGTGTTTTTTGCACATTACACATTAGCTACATCTGCGGTTTGTTCGCATCTACGAATGTTTGTAGGTCCGTTCGTATCTGCGGAAATTCATAACTCGAATGTTCGTACATCGTTACTTACTGTACTATAAGTAAAACAAAAGCTGTTAGGTTTTACTGTGTTGTGTTCTAACTTTCACACTTATTCTTTTCTATTTTCATGCAAAACTCAGGAGACGACATTAGGTATTTTTTCCATCTAAAAACTGGTCTGTTAAGTAATGTTGCTTTCTTTTTAGGCATGCAATATTCATCTGTAATGTTATTTAATTATTAATTTTTAATGCATGTTTGGAAATAATAAGCCATTCTAAAGATACATTATAAAATTTATACCAAAGATAATATGGTGCCCAAGACTTTCGCACAATTCTGTATATAGAAAATTCCTTGTACTCCTACATAAATAATTTAAAAGTTAAAACATTATATAAAAAACATTTATATTATTTAGTTCAAAATAATGCATTAAAACATTTAAGTAGTATCCATCAATAATAACTGTATATCTCAGTTCAAAAGACAAATTAAGCTCTTGTGTTACAAATGGTATTTCAATTTCACCTATACCATCTCAGACCCCTGTTTCAGGCAAATCCCACAAACAAATCCTATGCAACAAATAACATAATTTTTCCGTTATGTCTGAGGTCTGAATACTGATGAGTTTCAATATTAATATTAATCAATCAATTTATAATTAATAATTCACTGTACACATGTAATGTAACTTTTGAATATGCTCCTGGGTGACACGGATGGCCTCCAAGAAGTCCAGATCTAACTCCATGTGATTTTTTTCCTGTGGTGCTACGCAAAAGGAGGAGGTGTACAGGACAAAGCCTCGCACACTGGAGGACTTGGAGGCACGGATTCAGGAGGTTCTCAACAAAATCCCAAACGACACCCTTCAGAAGACAAGGCATTCCATCCCTGGCCGTTTGAGGAAACTGGTTGATGCCAACAATGCCTATGTTGGAATTTAAACATTTGCTTTTATTTTCCTGTGTAATAAATTACATGCACAATTTGTTTCAATAAATTTGTGTTAGAAATATGGACGTTATTACCAATTTTCAATGCCTAGTTACTTTTCACCCACCCTGTACTGTACATTGCATTTACCCAAATAAATGCAGGTAAATGTGTAGTAGGCTTATTGGGGTATCTTGAGAATGAAGGCGCTTATAAAATATCCTGTTAGTGACGACACATCATGTTTAACGACACATCATGACACAATGTATTGCATCCAGGAAATGTGCAATTTACATTGTGGGACATCAGCAATTACGCACTTATTGCAGGTTCTAATATGTACAATCCACAGACATATAATACAGAGAGCATGCTGGTTACATTATCGTCTTGACTTGTCCCCAGGGTAGACAATATATTTATTAGACAAAAAAATCTTACTACAGTATGATTAAGCTTTAATCTGGTGAACCTTTGTTATTATCCTGATAGATACTTAAACTTGACCAAACTATATCATTTCAGTTTTGACACACCTCTTATTTCACAAGAACCCATGCATTTTAGTCTTAATTATTATAAAATAAATTCTATACCAACACATTAATGTTCAAGCGCATTTTTGTTACACCCGCTTTGTGTTTCTATGGCCGTCTCCACTGTATAAAGTGCCCTGCTTTGTGTACGGGATATATTATTGTGGGATTCTACACAGTATTATAAGAAGGAAAATGAGTGAATTTGCGATGATGAATCACTTGCATTGACTGACTGAGGGAGTGGCAGTGGGCCCACAGCAAGGCAGCAGCTGGAGGAACCGCTGTTTAATACTTTTTTTGCTTTGGCTGGGTGTGTTACCTGTAAGTCACCAATCATAACAGAGGATTAGATAAAAAGGGAGCACTGAAGGCATGCAAACAGATCAGCCGTGCGGGCATGCTCGCAGACGCACACACACACACACACACACACACACACACACACACACACACACACACAGTGCAATCCACTATGAAGAGAGATTGTGGAACCATAAAAAGAAGCCTTAACTTGACAGAACTGCTTTATGCTAGACGTTGAAGTGCAAGCTGCATCTGAGCAAAGTTCTCTAAATATGGCCGTACTGTAGTATGGAAGATGTCCAGTTGATGAGTGAAAGTCCTTAAAATCTGATGGCCTGACAGATGAGGTGATAAAGATAATGGTTGGGATGGAAAGTGCTCTGCTTGAGGTAGCAGGTTCCCATCATCAAGTAATGGCATACAATTAAAGATACAAGAATGTGGATGATGGAGTATCGTTCCCAACAGTTTGAGGACCTGACTGGCAGTACAATAAAAAGTCGAATCAATGACAGTTCAAACTGATGGATGGCAAGGTCTTGAGAGTCTTCTGCTAAGGACAAACTAAGCTCCTTGGTGTAAGCTTTGCGTTGGGTAACATTGGTTGTTCAAATTTGCAGACCTGGTGGCAATTGGAACTCAATAAAGTAGTGTTTGTCAGTCTAGGTTTTGGAGTATCACTGCCTAACACAATTTTGTGTTTGGGACAGTCCTTACTGCAGAAGCAGAGGGTTACTTAATTTGACTCCAACTTGGTAGGAGGAGCTGGGACAGAACTGACTCGGAACTTGACCTGAAGGCAATGGGCACCTGTTCAGTCTAGTTCAGCCTCCTTAAATAGCTGATGAATTGAAACTGGTAAGTTTGAAGCGGGAAAACTGAAGGATTACAGTACTCTATGAATAGTGGTATAAAGTTTCTTTGCAATGTTTCAAGCAGGTTAAGATTTACCCATTGAGCGAGCCAAGAGGTACAAGAAGAACCTTGCAAGCAATATTCAACAGGGGAAATTGTCCACCTCTGACTGGCATTGAGATTTGACAAATAGGGATTTTGGCTAAGGATACGTTTTTCATTCATTCACTTATAATAACCACTTTATCCTAAACAAGGTTGCACTGTAACTGGAACCAATTCCTACTAGGTGCAAAGCAGGAGAATTTTTCCCCAGATGGAATGCCAGTTTATTACTTTGCACCAACTTTTTTCCAACTGGGGACAACAGTATCTAACGTTCCTATCTCCATTTTGTGCGAGGTTGGAGGAAACCCACGAAGCAAGAAGAAATCTACACAAACACATGGAGAAAATGCTAAATCCTGCACAGAGGTCTGGATTGATCCCAGGACCCTGTGGCTCTGTGCCACCAACAGTGCCTCCATGGGGGGAAAAACTTTTGTCAAAGAATGCTAGGGAAATATGAAAATTATCTTGTTTCATGTCTGGGCTTTCCCTTAAGCTTCAGCTATTTCCAAAGTCAATTTTCATGAAGGAAGATGAACATTTGGCAATGGATACAGAACTTTGAATTGTCATGGGAAGTCATGCGTTTAAGTATTAATTTTCTACATGGTGATTGAATAAGAGAACTGGCGATTCTATGGAATGATCAAGAGATATGTCATACAATCTAGAAGTGTCTAGAGTACTCTGGAGTTGTGATGAAGACAGATAAATGATATGCAGGCTCACATACACACACACTTGCATATTTTATGCCCGAAACATGCAGTATAGCACTCCAAAATGGATTTTGCTGACCAGGCTTCAAAGAGTATTTTAAACACACAAAAAATTTGAACCACAAATTAAGAGCAACTGATCCTTTTTTCTTTAAAAACCCAACCCAACCCTGCATGTAGAGGCAGATCAAGCTGAAGACCACGGATTTTTAAGGTACCAAAGAGATTTTACCTTTTTAACCATTCTTCAGCAAAACATACAAGCCAACCCCAACCCAAAATACTGACCCATCTCATGGGAATAGCGGAAACAACCATGCTGCGACAGCCGTTCTAATCGCTACTTCCATTTTCCTCCTTGCAAACGTTCAACATAAATGGACAAGAATTATTCAAATTCTTTAACTACAAAAACGAGTCCTGGATCAACCGCATTTATCTTTATAGACAACTTCCTTTCTGTCAGGGACATACTGTACAGTAGTAGAGTAGATTGAGAGCCTATTCAGGAAGTACTGTATGAGGCACACATTTTCTTTGGATGGGGCATATTGCAAGTCACCATGCATGCACATGTTCGGCAATTTTGATTAGTCAGTTCACCCTTTTTTATCCACATCTGGCTTCTCTGGTTTCCTGCCACAGGAAAGCCTAGAGGATACAAGATCATCACTGAAAACTCCACACAGTAACCTGATCTCAAGGTCGAACCAGGGCTTCTAGAGCTGTGAGGCAGCAATGCTACCCTCTGCACCATATTAAGACACCTCACTTGGCCAGACCATTTTGGCTAGAGTGCCAAGAACAAAATTAGATCAGTGTTACTAAAAACTTTTGGGACACTCTTGCCCCTGTACCACCATGGCAGCAAGAACTTGATCTTTCTCAGTGTTGCTCCAGCAATGATAGCCATGTGTGGCTCTTTGCTTTGTCTATTGCCATTCATTCCACTCAGCATTGTTGAATATGGACCCCTGATGTTTAGTCTAAATCCACCGTAAAAAGCTTTTGAGTGTTTCGGTCTCTGTATATCAATGAGTATACCCTGGACTTGGTGCCAAACCATTTCAAGACACAAGCATACAGACATTCATGACTATTCTTTATGTCTTTGGACTGTGGGAGGAAACCGGAGTACCTAGAGGAAATCCACCAAGCATGTGGAGAACATGATGGAACCCTCGATACCATAGTGTTAACCACTATACCTCAGTGCCACCTATAGATGAACTAGAAAAATGTAAATAAAACATGTTTATTAATTTCTAACTGGCACTCTTATCACTGTCACTGTCCAGGGTCCGGGTTCGATTCCTGTCTCGGGGTCTACGTGCATGAAGTTTGCATGTTCTCCTCATGCTTAGTGGGTTTCCTCCAGGTACTCTGGACATGCAGATTAGTCTAACTGAAGTTCTCAATTTGCCTGTAGTGTGTGAATGTGCGTGTGAATGTTGACTGGAGATCCTACCACGGCTGTAAAAAATGGGAATAAATACAACGACAATCACCTTTGGCCTCCATAGTCCCAAGTTGGACTATAGAGGTTCCTAGATGGGACTCATGGATATGGATAAGGGATAAGGCTGGGGATGATGACTTTATATCAACACTTGTAAGCAAAAATCACATAATTTGCCCAAGACACTTATGATAAATGACTATGTTAGTGTTCTGAGCTTTTACAATGCATACAACACCCGATAGTGTTCACTCCTAATAGAATTAATGAATTAATCAGAGATCATTTAATATAACACTGGACTATTTTATTAAATTACACAATAGCTAGCAAAAGTATGACAAGCTGAAGGTCATTTAAAGTTAAGTGCCATGAGTGGTAAAGGAATAATGGTCACATCAAAGCAATATTTCAAGAAGTAAAATCGTCTATTGATTTACATGCTAGAACCAATTGAAAGCATGAATAAAGCAGTAGAAAGGATTTTCAAGACATATGTAATTACAATAATCACTCTGGGCAAGATATTTTACCACCATAGAGCGAGCACTCACTTGAGTCGCAGCTCGCTTTTCGTCGCTTTTTATTCTGCCACGATGAGGGCGAAAGAAATTAATGAATGGGGCTCTTTAATAATTACACATAATGCATAATTACAGTGGAAACAATTATTTTCTATATATTTTCTCTAAATTTATATCTGGCATTTGAAATTATAGTCATTTACCCAACATACAGTAGAGGATGTCTGCATTCATGAGGACTTTAATTCAAGGTTTCTATTAAACCATATTCTCAGTTTTTTTGAGCATATTAGATAGAATTATACTTATATAAGCAAGTTGACAATCACTTTCAGTCCATATAGATATGAAATGGTTGTTGTCAGTCCTTTCAAATAATAATAATACATTTAAATAAACAATAAATGTTTTACAAAATTTCGCTCATCGTCTATACTGTTTTATCCTGTATACAAGGGGGCCTGGAGCCTATCCCAGGAGACTTACGGCACAAGGCAGGGTACGCCCTGGACAGGGCGCCAATCCATCGCAGGGCACACACACACTCATTCACACACTACGGACAATTTGGGAACGCCACTTAGCCTAATCTGCTCGTCTTTGGACTATGGGAGGAAACTGGAACATCTGGAGGAAACCGGAACATCTGGAGGAAAGCATCGTTCCAATAATGGTTTCCTCTTGCACTACACATAGTGAGAATGGCTAACATAAAACCTGACAAATATGCCAAATTCGATCAAATTTTCTCGAAAGATCAGATTTTCCAGACTCTCCAAGAACTCGTCTGCATTACCGATCGGTCTGAGAGATACTGTAATAAACGGACATGCAGTTGCTCAGACGTGTTCGATTTCAGTTTTGTCCAACTACTTAAAGCAGAGAAAACACAAGGCTTAGAACGCTATGCTAGAAACGACACTGTCTAGTCTGATAATCAATTATAGCTTTTAAAGCTTGAAGGAATTCAATTAAGTTTATAAGAGATGCTGGAAAAGCATATAAAGCAAAGTTACACAGGGAAGTCATTTTGCAGCAGAGCTATTAATCTGTGATTCATAATCAGGAACCACGAGAATCTAAAGTCATTAAGATCGTATGGACTGTCTTGAAAGCTTATTCGTTAAGGAAATCGAATCTATTGTATGGAAAGACGTATAACAGTTTCCACCTAAAGCTTTGACTTTATAATATGTTTTGTGGAGCTCATGTATTTTTTCTTCTTACCTGCACCAGCAATAACAATCAAGCCCAAAAAGTGCATCAGCCTGAGAGAGCTGCAGACCACCAACAGAATCCCGACTGTCTGCAAGCCCTCCATCTCCCACTCTTCTTTAAAGAACACCAGCATGATGCCCACACACGACAAATGCTTTTCCTGTCTTCATCCGAGGCTGCCTACGTGCCACCGTCTGCCACGTTCGAAACCTCACACGCTGTCATTGTTTGTAGAGCTCCAGAGACACGTCTCTCCAAACATCTTCATGTTCTATTTCTGTTCTCAGATATTACCTTTCCGCTGTAATCTTTCCGGTGGCTCCCAGAACTGAGCGCAAAACAAAAAAACTAGTAATGGTCTAATAATAAATGAGCCACAAAACCAAAAAAAAGATGAAGTCGAAGGTTTAGAATCCACAGGTTTTTAAATCTGTGGCTCTACAGGTCTCATTAGTTCTCGATGATTAAAGGTAAAAACAATAGGCTAGTGGAGTTGACTTTCAGCACTCCCGTCCTTTCCCCTTGTGGATCTGAGTCACACCTGATTTCCTCCTTCTCTTTTCTGTATCACTCACTTCCTGAGCTTAATTGGGTCACTTTCGTGTTTTCGGAGACACTGGAGGGTTGTGTGATTGGGGGGAGGGTGGACAGGGGGGGACGGGATTGGGGGCATATGGGCGGGCTACGGTAGGCACTCTGACAGATGTGGCACCCTTATTGCTTCCTCACTGCCTCACTCTTTCTCCAGCTCACTGATCTGGTTGACTCTTGCCTACTTACAGTACCTTAGTGTCATAGCCCACAGGAGACAGAAGATGAATACACACATGCACACACACACACACACTAGACTTAATATCCTGTGCCCACAGGGAGCCAAGTGTCTGAGTAAATTCTATGAAATGAGCTAAAGCCTATGAACTTGGTAAGAAATACGTCTTACAATTATTCTTACTAAATTAATCCATAAATAAATCATTCATTTAATGAACCCTCTTAATATGTACAACTGTAAACTTTGTTTGTTTTTGTTTGTTACTAAATCAGTAGTCTGTTTTACATAGGGTAATTTTTTTTTTATTGAGGACATTAAAAAAAAAAAGTTTAATCTACAGTAGTAGACTATAGCTACGCCTGACAGCATGAGTATGCTTTATTTCATGGCTTTATATATAATTTTTAAGACTAGCAATCTGAAACCATAAAAAGAATTTCATGCAGACTAAAAAAAAAAAAAAAAAAAAAGCACTCTGGTATCCAGTGCCATAAGACTTCTACAACGTGCAACTGGACCAACACCAATACAACACTGGTGCAACTCCAGAGCATGACTGAAGCAAAACTAAACATTAATGGAGCATCACTGTAACAACGCAAAAGCAACACTAAAACAACACAGAAGTGATGCTGAACCAACACTGATGCAACACCAAGACTACAATGATGCAAAACTGCAGGAACATTGAAACGCCACTGCAACAAGACTGATGCACTGAAAAACACCACCACTGAAAATATCACTCTAAAAACTGACACTAAACAACACTGAGGCAACACTAACACAACAATGAAGTACTGTAACAACTCTGAAATCAAAACAATGGAGGAATATTAAAGAAACACTGAAGCAACACTTAAACAATATCAAAACAACAATGAAACAAAACTGACACCACAGCACCTAAACAAAACTGATGCAACACTAAAACAAGACTGGAATAATATCAAAGGAACACTGAAACAAAACAACCACCACAACAACACTGAAACAAACAACAAGCAAACACTGAAGTACACAAACAACACTGAAGTAACACAAATAACCACCAAAACAACACTGAAACAAACAACAAGCAAAACAATAATGCAACACTGAAACAACACTGAAACAAAACTAACACCAAGACAACACTGAAGTAACACTGAAACACACTGACACAAAACACTGAACCAGCACTGATACAAGGTCAAATCAGTAATTAAACAAAACTGACACAAAAGCAACACCACCACCAGAACAACACTGAAACAAAACTAAACTGAAGTAACATCAAAACAACACTAAAGCAACACTGAAACTACACACCAACCAAAACAACACTAAAGCAACACTGAAACTACACACCCACCAAAACAACACTGAAACAACACTGAAACTACACAACCACCAAAACAACACAGACAAAAATACCACCAAAAAAAAACACTGAAACACAACAAAACTGAAGTAACATCAAAACAACACTAAAGCAACATTGAAACTACACAACCACCAAAACAACACTAAAGCAACACTGAAACTACACAACCACCAGAACAACACTGAAACTACACACCCACCAAAAGCAACACTGAAACTACACAACCACCAGAACAACACTGAAACAAAACAAAACTGAAGTAACATCAAAACAACACTAAAGCAACACTGAAACTACACACCAACCAAAACAACACTAAAGCAACACTGAAACTACACACCCACCAAAACAACACTGAAACAACACTGAAACTACACAACCACCAAAACAACACAGACAAAAATACCACCAAAAAAAAACACTGAAACACAACAAAACTGAAGTAACATCAAAACAACACTAAAGCAACATTGAAACTACACAACCACCAAAACAACACTAAAGCAACACTGAAACTACACAACCACCAGAACAACACTGAAACTACACACCCACCAAAAGCAACACTGAAACTACACAACCACCAGAACAACACTGAAACAAAACAAAACTGAAGTAACACCAAAACAACACT
>JAQQZT010000013.1:9651554-9678880 GCA_030068275.1 Clarias platycephalus | reverse complement strand
TCGGCTTGCTCACCAGGGACAAACTGACCATTTTGATTCATACACATTCACATTCCATACAAACTTAAATAATTCTTCATGGAATCAGTATTCCCTTACCATAGTGGCATTTTTAGCAAGATAATTCCAACTTGGGGAGTGCAAAACAAAAGCTGATCTAACTGATGTTCCCACAGCTCACTCCAATGGTACATGTGTTTGTGTGTCCACCTCATTCTTTCGTTCGTAGGGTCCAATGCAGCCTGCAAAGTGTGCGTATTGGTGGTCATGATTTGACAGGTCATAACTGTTTTGAGTGCATACATGATATTTGGGCAGTTGTTGTAATTTTATAGATACTGGAGCAGTATTTAGTAATAAAGTATATTCTAGAGTATGGATTATCATAGACATTGGAGCAGTACTGTATGTAGTGAACAGTACTGCATATACAGAAGTATGCAGTATACAAAAGTACTATACTGTACATTTACACCATTTGGCAGACGCCCTTATCCAAAGCGACCTGGAGGGCCCAACAGTGGTAGCTTGGTGGTAGTGAGGTTTGAACCTGAGACCTTCTGGTCAACAGTCCAATGTGTTTCCAATATAAACTGGAGCAATGAGGATGTACAGTACAGCAGTACGGAACAGTACATGCAATACTTATGCGGTAAAGGTATAATATTTAGTCCTGTGATAAAACGTTAAAGCTGGGCAATGAACATATTGCTTATGTGCAGTATATTTCTCTTTAAGTAGGGTTATGCTGCTTGACTACTCTGATGGTTTCACCAGATCCCTGTGACAGACTGATAAAAGTCTAATAACAGTCCTGAGATCAATTCCCACATTTCCCTTTCTCACTCTAAGTGTTGTGCATCAATAACATAAAAACTGACCTCGGGCCTGTTTCTGCTGTCACGTAAAAAAAAAATCCAATGAAAGCTTTATTGCTCTCTTTTGGAAGTTAGAAGTTATAAATAAATGGCTGACTTCCCTAAAGCCTCCTCAAGCAGGGGCAAAATGAGCTGGCTTTTAATTAGTCTGACCTCATATCCTGATGAGGCTGTTAGTAATAGGCATGCAGGAATATATCGCCCCGCCATGAATTATTAATCTCAATCTCAATCCGTGTGTGTGTGAGTGTGTGTGTGTGTGTGTGTGAGTGTGTAAAACTGCAGTTGGGGCTGCATGTGATCTCATCTACCTGAAGACGGATAATGATTGAATTGATGATTGGTTTAAATGGAATTTTAAATAAAGATTTGTGACTGATTTCGCATAATGCCATGAAAGCAATACCGATTTAAGTCTTGATTTGTAGAAAACAAATGTCTACTGTAGTGTTTGTGTATTTTCATTTCAGAAAATTGACTGAATTCCCTTTTAAAAATCAAGTCTTTCACTAATTCTCTGGGTAACATAGTTATTCAAATTTGATGCTTAGTACATTTGCATATTAGACGTAAGCGTTTTTTTTTCTTTTTTTTCCCTGTTCATGCATTTTTTTTATAAAGTTCATACTATATCATTTTTTTGTAATAATTGCAAGACAGTTTACTAAATAAGACAATGTCTGTTCATATAATAGACCAAATCAAAACCTGACGGAAAAACTATATATCAAGAACTTTACTCTGTATCACTAACTAGCCTCTGTCACGTCCAGCATAGCAGAAGACAGACGGGTCCACGCCGGCTCCTGCCCTACTCCCTGTGCAATAAATCAGATTTGCAACCACAAGATCAATATCTATATTACATATAGGGGAAGAAACCTTGTATTGTATTTCACATGGGGGTAGGATATGAAAGAAAAAAAACTAAACATATTTTTAACCATATTTTTTCCTTATTTGGAGAACCATCAATTTGCTTCCTAGCTGAGAATTTTTCAATTTAGGCTCAGAGTCCTAATAATTTCATCAGGACAGCCCAACTGCTGTTCATGCCCACAACGCACTTCTCGTAGCAATACACAAAATGATCAGAAGTTAGACATGGAGTTATATTCAGAAAACGTCACTGTTTTTGAGTTTCTGGTTTAAAGCTAGCTAAATGCCATATCCTCTAATAAACATAATCATATACAGTACACACACATCAAGACATCTTAGACAATGCCATGCCAAAGGAAGACCCTTTTCTATTCCAAAGGAATGACTATGAAGATAAGTTTGATGAGTTTGGTGCAGAAGAACTTGCCTGGCCCGCACACAGCCCTGACCTTCTCGTCCAAAATCAGTGCCTGACATCACTGATGCTCTACAGAATGAACGGGCTCAAACTCCCACAAAAACACCCAAAATCTTGTGGACATTCCTCCAAGAAAAGTGGAAGCTGTTATAGTTTCCAGTTAGTCATTAATAAATGCCAATTTCAAAGCTTAGCAAATACTTTGACTCTTCAAAGCTTGTGAACACACGTGCGGACACTCAACAACCATGGGTTCCTCTAAGCAGGTGTGTAAGACTCTGAAAATGTAAGTTATATGCAGGAGAAGGCTAAAAGAAGATAGCAAAGCGTTGTCAGCTTGCAGTTTCCACAGTGAGAAATGTAATTAAGAGATTCAGGGGAACTGTGGAGGTCAAGATACTGGAAGAACAAGAGAACTCTCAGAGAGAACTGCTCGTATGTGGGTCAGAAAGACCAATCAAAACCTCTATTTGACTGCAAAAAATCTGCAGGAAGATTTAGCAGACTCAGGAGTGGTGGTGCACCGTTCCACAAGACCTTCATGGAAGTGTCAGTTCACCTCCAGGGTCCGGGTTCGATTCCCGGCCAGGCTCTATTCCCATCTCTGTGTGCATGGAGTTTACATGTTCTTCCCGTTCTTGGTGGGTTTCCTCCCACAGTTCAAAGACAAGCAGATTAGACTAATTGGCGTTCCCAAATTGCCCGTAGTGTGTGAATGAGTGTGTGTATGGAAATGCTCTTACTTTCACTATTTAACATACAGTGGCTATGGTTTTTACTATTGCCATTCAACTTTAACACTTAACCAAGTGTTTAAGTGATCATCATTTATTATTTTTTTCCAATCATATTTCTTCCAAAGTTGACGGTTCAGAATAATCTTCCTTTTTTTGAGGGTTCTTAACCTGGTTTCTTTCTTTCGTTATTTTTCTTTTATCTCCTTAGTTGTTTTCTTTGCTTGATGCACCCCAATAATTTAATTCTTCTATAGTAGTGATTTTTTGTTTGTTTGCTATTGATACATATATACTGTACATGTACAAATATAGGAAGATTTTGCTCATTTATTCTTCTCTTGGTAGCTGACAGATTCAGAGACTCCAAGGAATTCTGCCCATGTGTTACAGTAGGAATATGCCCTACATGCAACATTAGTCTATTACAATGCATATACACATTAGCATACACATTTCCACCTAAGGGCAGTTTAGAATAACCAATTCACCTTCGAAGGTGGCAGGAAACCAGAGAACCTAAAGGAAACCAATGCAAACATGGAGAGATGATGCGATACTCGACAGGGAGCCTGAATTCAAGATTTGGCCAGGGATGAGGTACATAACTGTAGTGTTTTTATATAAATAAAAAAATATATATTTATGGTGCCATTGGTGATTGATGAGAAAATACTGAAAACACTGGACAATTAGACATTGCTATTTAAATATCTATAATACTTAGAATGCAACACGTATACAGTATACAGTATACCAAGTAATGTTACAGTTGGAAATGGGACAGACATGCAAAAGAGTTACAATTCTTTAAAAGGAAATTCAAAAGAATTTGGTTCTAGAACAGAAAAACCCATTTGTTGAACCAACAAAGATATTTTTGCCTCTGCTTCATATAAAATTCAGACTGATGAAACATTTCACGCAGGTGATAAAGTAGGAAGATTGATGTTTTTCGTTATTTGAGACAAAATTCTCCTAAAATAACTGATGACAAGATTAAAGAGAGCATTTTCATTAGTCTAGAGTTTAGAGATGTCATTAATGGCAGATCTTTTATCATTGAGCATTTTCTTGGAAGTTACAAGGCACCAAATTACAAAGTATATAAAATAATGATGTCACTAAATCCATGATGTTGATCACCAGATGATTACCAGTATCACCACGATTCCCTGCGATGGTGGCAGACACAGTCCAACGGCAGAGAATGAGTATGGGGGGGATGGACAGGGGATGAAGCACACCAGATGTGTGTGTCCAAGGTTCCTTGTTTTGGGCACACGCCCAACAAGCTGTCACACTGGCGCGGATGTCTCTATGTCCGTCTTTCTGCATGATGACGTTAAGCCTTTGATAGTTTATACAGGAAAGGCTCCTTGATATATTGCTCCATACAGTAGCTTTTGTATTCTGGTGGAGAGAGAGAACAACCTACCTGTAGGAGGAGTGAAAGCTGGGAGTAGGTTAATGGTACAATCAATGAACATTTGAGGCATTGTGTCTGGCCTCTCCATTTTTTGGAAGTGTCACCTGCGGTAATCCCAGGTTTTTTTTCCTAAAAGCTCAATGAAACTGCCAGCTGACTCTGGGTTGATCAAGGCCTCCGACCCTCTCCCCAAGGTAGTTTGGTGAAGAGAAAGAGAACTAAAATTGTCCATCCCTTGGATGACCTGCCCACAATATAGTCACTTGATCTTTTTCATTTGTAGGTAGCATAGCTGCATGGGTTCTCCTAAGGATCCCCAGAGTACAGCCTTCCTAAAAGGAGATGAGAATCCATGCCTATAAGCAATGGATCATGAAGTGCTGGCCAGATGTTTCCTACAAGTGTTTATCGATTCTGATCAACAACTCGTACACCAACTCAAAATCATTTTGCGTCCCAAGTCACTAATTCATGTTTCAGTTCCTCTGAGTGCATGCAAGGGAGAACAGGTACAGGGAGGCGACTTCAGGACTTGATCAGATGTAGTTGTAACTTGTTCCAAGCTAAAGGCGCTATCGTCACCAAAGCCCTGAGTTGGTTCTCCTAAATCTCCTCTATGTGAAATCATTAACTCAAATAACTTAATATGCACACACTAAGTTTTCCCTCAATGTAATCTTCTTAACTCAAATGACATAATGATTACATTAAGCTTTGCCTCAATGAAACCTCAACTAAATATGAATTCTCAAAACTGATTCTGGCTGAGCTTTCCCTTAATAATAAAGCTTTCCCTCTAATAACACCCTCAGAGCTCGAGCAGCATAAAGCTTCGTAGACAGGTGGCACAGAAATGATGTCAGTGCACTAAATGAAGCACACGGAGGGTTTATAAAGGTGCATGACCAGGTGTTGTGCATTTTCTTTGATTACCTGCCTTCCGGCGTTGCCTGGTAACTGGCGTTATAAAAGCCCCTTAAGCTGGGCAGTCACAGCATTACACTTAAAACCAATTACAATGACCTGCTGAGTAATTCAACAGCAAATTATGGTCAGGAAATAATATTAAAATACATTTTTGCTAAATGTTCTTGATAGTCGTGGTAAGTTTGGATCTCAAAAATCCTGCTTTTTGGTTTCCATATTCACTAAAGGTGTTATTTTATCCTTTTATTATACTATTGCTTTAAATGCACCAAGAGCATAGATGCTGTGGGTAACCTTCTGTGAAATGACATTTCTTTTATTTTTATCTTTACAATCAAGCAGAATGGGGTCATCCATTTGAGAGAACTGAGATAATGCTATAAATAACTTCGTCTATGACTTATGGAGTAAACTGTATGACAGACAAAGCTACTAGATCATTATTTCTAGTGAGACAACAGATTTTTTTCCAGCGGCTGTATATTATTTGTTGAAACTCCTACTTTTAGTGTTTTATCCCCCAACACTTTTCACTTTTTGTTAGCATTTAACCACTATGCCACCGTGCTGCCGTGGGGTGATTACAATGTAGCATATTACTCACTCACTCACTCACTCATCCTCTACACCACTTTATCCTGTATACAGGGTCGCGGGAGGTCTGAAGCCTCCTAGAAGTCCTAGGTTGCACACTATGGGCAATTTGGGAATGCCAAGTAGCCTAAACCGGATCACCCAAAGAAAACCCACCAAGAAAGTGGAGAACATGCAGACGCCACACACACACAGACCCGAAGCGGAACTCAAACCCAGACCTTGGAGTTGCAAGGCGACAATGCTAACCACTAAGCCCTCGTGCTGCCAGGGGGGGTGATTAAAGTGTTGCATATTACTTTATGTAATGAATAAGGAATATATATTTTTATTTTATTTTATTGGATTTTTTTTGGGGGGGGGGGGGGGTGTCATGAAAAATCATGAAAACCAGCACACAAGCGCACAGGTTGGAATCTGCTGTCATTAGGACACATAAGCAGCTGGGCCCTGGGCATGGGACAGGGCCGTCACACTAGATTTTTCTGCATATCTCATACACACTTGGACGTATACATATGAAACCTCTTGAACATTAAGATCACATTGGGCTGAATAGGTAGCACTGTGTGTGTCATGGGTTTTACTTAACAAGAAGTCAGTTATTTTGGGTTGTTTGCAAAAAGCACCCAATGGAATTTGATATACTCCTCTTAGGGGATTTATACGATCGCCACCAAACCAGGCGAATGTGACCTCAAGACATTAAAGATGCAAACTTGCTAAGGAATTTTTCACATCTCAAACGGTTGAGGTCATGATGCCTTCAACATACTGTATGCCAAAAAGTGGCTAATAACTTGTGACGTGACATCATAGTGTGATGCTTTTTTTCCCAGCATCCGGGGCTTTTTGAAGGTCTTCACATGAAATTCCCCCAATTCAAAAATGATGTCATAATGGTATTGGTACAGAATGTCCTATTGAAATGCATGTTGCCCACTGTCTTTCTGGTGCGGCGACAGCACAGGTGCTTGGGCCCGATCATCGTTGGTTGCAACTATATTTTTATTTGAACATTTTAAATGCTGCTCACCATCTACCGTTTAAAATAAGGAAATTAATTTTGTCTCATTTTGTAACTACCCTATGGCCATTACCTTAAATTGGCCTCCATTCTTTCCATCCTTTTAATAACTTTTAAATATGGTAGACCATATGAATATTTCATAAATGTGCAACTATAAGGCATTGTTGATCTGTTGTTATTAGAAAACAGCTTCATGCCGACATATACACTGCAGAAAAAAAGAGCATTTCAACATGGACTAATGGATCGATGTGACAAAGCATAAAAAATATTAAAGGATTCCATTATGGCAATGCAAAAGATAGCTTTATCAAGACTAATTGTCATCGATCAAAGGCGGCAGTTCTGTTGCAAATGCTTAGATGTGAAGTCTGAAAAGACTAATAGCTGTTGTTGGACTCCGATATAAAAGTTTTATTCAAAGATTGTGTGAAGAAAGGCCTCTGGTTTCTTCACAGCCCATGCATTTTTAATAACGTGTCAGGTACAAGTATAACAAATCTTAATGTTTTCCCCAGACCCCCCCCACTCCCTTTCCTTCAGTCATGATGGCTGAGCACTTTGTGCTGTAATTTAATATTAAGAGTATAAATCTGTCTTAGAAACTTCATTTCCAACTAGAAACGGTTTCTTCTGAAGGTTATATGGGGTAAATGAGTTAATTTGATTTGATAGTTATTAAAATGATGTATGATAGAATGCGTTATTGTTATTATTTAGATAAGATTTACTTAGCATGATTTTCAGTATGCAGATTTAAACCAGCTTTAATTAATGCTTGTTAATTTAATATACAACATAGTATATAAAGACTTACCATGTACAGTACAAGGTGTGGTTGCTAAAGTGTATGCTTAGAAAATATGTTTTTAATATTATGTTTAAACTCGTACCTACAATAGAAATCTATAATAGTGTATATTTCATAAAGATAAATAAACGGCTTACTAAAATTTTCCGTGTTCGTGATGTGTTTGTTTTTGTGGAATCAGAAATGTTCTGCTGCACTCCCATCTTTACAATGCACTGATCGGAATTTTCTGAAACTGTATTCCATTAAATAAAATTTTGCAATAATTAATAAAGTATAGAAATTTTGGTTCAGATTCAGTTTTAAAAAATTAAGATTCAAAAGTTCAGATTAAAACATAATATAGTGTCCTTTTAATGATAGTTTTGATAACCATAAACGAAATGAGTGTTTAATTTATAAATTGTTTCTACATCAACCTTTTCCCCTGGGATGGTATCGTTAGTAGTTCGCCTCGCGGCTTCAGGATCCGGGTTCGATTCCCGCATTGATCCCCGCCTTCTCCCCATTCTTGGTAGGTTTCCTCCGTGTACTCCGGTTTCCTCCCACAGTCCAAAGACATGCAGGTTAGTCTAATTGCCGTTTCCAAATAGTCTATAACAGATTTCCTTGCGACCTTGTATACAGGATAAAGTGGTATAGGCGAGGAGAGAGAACCTTGTACATTTTCTAAAAAAAAAAAAATTAAAATTGCAATCTTTTGTGCATTTCCCATCTCTATTTTTCTCTCATTCTCTCAATCTTCCATTCAATCAAGACTATATATATATATATATATATATATATATATATATTTTTTTTTTTTTTTTTATTTTATTTTTTTTTTTTTATTTTTTTTTTTTTAATAGCAAATCACTACACCAGTTGCACAACATCAGTAATAAAAGTGAAAATGTATTTTCTAAGCCCTGGATGTGCTCTTGTGCTATATAACTAACAGTATCGGTGGTCTTTTTGTTAGTACTTAAAGCCTATTCTGCAAGAATATCACTTTGTGGCGACCTTTAGTTAGTCAGAAACAATGTGGCTGAATGACGGACATTAACCACCTCTGACCTGATACGATCTCAAAGGGATGCAATTTTCCAACCAGACAGGATCAACACGCAACCAGCACTCAAGCTTCATTTTAAATTTCAAATAAAAATATTAAGAATCATGTGACTGACATAATATTACTAATTAGGTGTTATTAGACTTTTTCCAACCCACCCATTTCCATGCCTATAAAGCAGAGTGATGAAAGAGACTGGACAGACAGACTGGGGAAAAAAAGAGTGAAAGAAGAGAATTCACTGTACTGTATATTTAAGTAGAAACGTCTGAGGCCTTGAGGCTTGTTTCATCCGTTTCTTGGAGTAGACCTGCAGTGCATTTTAGTTATGCGTAAAAAGATTTTTAAAGGACGTGCGTATCGTAGCACCAGGTGGAGTTAAATAAAAACACAAAGAGAGGAATATTCTATTCTTCGAAACAATGCATCAATACTGTTCTAGACAGACTTGAAAAAGGATAGCAGTCCATAAAAATTACATTTTGAACATTATGATTCTTTAACTTGAGTTAAAAATGACTTTTACTGTATATTACTCTTTTTATTGAACATAATACCCACAAATGTCATGTACCGACCTCCTGACAGTAGTGCCAGTCAGCTATAGCACTGCATCAGGTTCCAATGCTATCTATCTATGTCAACACCACCACGTTACTCTCATCATCTTAAAAAAAAAATCAACCTGAAATTGGATTCAGCAAAGATACTCGTAATTAACAGTAAATCCTACTAATAAGCAATTTCAAATGTAATAAAGCAACACGATGGCGTAGTGGTTAGCACTGTGGCCTCGCACCTCCAGGGTCAAGGGTTTGATTCATGCCTCAGGAAACCTAATCTGCATGTCTATTGGTGTTCTCAGATTGCCCATTGTGTGTGTGTGCGTGAGTGCCCTGGGATCGATTGGCACCCTGTCCAGGGTATACCTGATGGTCTGCTGGGATAGGCTCCAGGCCCAGTGTACAGGATAAAGTGGTTTTGATGAATAAAACAACACCTTAGGGGCTAGAATTTTAAGCAATAATAATAAAAAAAAAAACAATATTTACATAAATACAAAATAAAAATAAAAATATAGTTGCAAGCAACGATGAGCGGGCCCAAGCACCCTGCACCATCGCCACCCGGGCGCACCAGAAAGACACAGTGGGCACAAGCATTTAAAGGGGACATCCTAATACCATTAAATCATAATTTTAGAAAAGGGGAGTTTAATGTTTAAACCTCCAAAAAGCCCCAGATGCTTGAACTATGTGGTCACTGAACGTGATGTCACTCAATATGATGTCACTCAATATGATGTCACTCAATATGATGTCCCACATGAAGTTATTAACCACTTTTCCGCATAAGTTTAAGGCATCATCACAGTTGACCCATTTGAGATATCGAAAATCCCTCTGCAATGTCTTTAGAGCACATTTTCCCCCCCGGTTTGGTGGCAATCTAATAAATTCCCTAGAAAGAGTATATCAAATTCCTTCGGGTGCAATTTGCCAAACAACACAAAATAACTGACTTCCTGTTGAGTTGAGCTCAGGTCATGCAATATGAAATTTGTTCAGATCAATGAGCTCTAAATGTGTACCAGGATATCAAATAATAAGATTTTAAATAATAAGAAAATATCATAATAAAACCTATACAATAATAGAATTTTGTTTGAATTATGATCAAACTATTTTTTTAGTTGCATGAATGAAACACATGCATTCGTTGTGTAAACAATATCACGAGGTCGGGTTGTTATGCCGAATATCAGCACGGCTGTGATGCAGTCATAGATACAAGGGCACAGCCAGAAAGTCAATGATATTATAGCACGGATCAATAGTTCCACAAACAGCATTAATTATTAACATATGATAAGTTTATTTATTAACCAGTTATTTTGCTCCGCCAACACATATCCTTTCAAGAGCTGGCAACCGCCTAACAGGGGTGAAGGTAGTAAATTTTACTGATACTCCGTAGCCAAAAGGTGAGGCAAAGAAACCATGGAGGTGGTGGACAGTCCTAAAATACTTACGAGATTTACTTTATATTTGCATCAGGTAACTTTCAGGATTCCAGAGTTGAACCAAATAAATATTGTACAAGGGAAACCTGGAGTGCTATGTAGGGTGTACAATCCCTTGTTCCACACACTAAGTAGTGCCCTTGATTAGGGGTTAGAGGAATTAGGGATTCAGGCTTGTGATAGAAACTAGTTAGCTTTGTAGCATGCGTTAGCCATAAACAAAACAACACATTTACATTTACTTAAGTAACTTTTGGGGGAAAAAAAAACTTCTATTCTAAAAATAAATGCATCATACTTTTTACTTAAGTAGAATTGTGAAGAAAAAACGCTACTCTTACTGCGCTACATTCGGCTACACTCGACTCATTACTTTTCTAACCATTTATTCTACACATTATAGATATTCTTTATTTTGCCAGAGAAATGCAGCCGGTGGATCTACAGTACCACGTGACTGTGTTCCACCAATCAGATGTAGTAACAATAATCACATGACTCCGTTTGACCAATCAGCAGCAATAACAATAACCACATGGCGTCACATGACCACACACAAACTGGCTGGGAAAGAAAATCTTCAGCTGTGGTAGACAGTGAAGGAAACATGTCGCGGTTTTATTTTATTTTATTATGTTGCAATGTTAGCATACAGTATATAATTAGCAAATAAGCTAGAGGCTAAAAAGTACAAGTTTCTTACATTTGTTCTGCTGGACACAGTTTATAGTAAAGTGAGACCTCTTGTACACGTGTTCTAATGTTATAATCTGCTGAGTCATTTGCTGGGCGACTGAATATACAGTATTTCTTACACAGGAAATAGTTTACACTGTTCAAACATATATATGTTACCTACTGTAGGTATTTTTTTCAAAAGCTTTTTGTGAAAAAAGTGAGGTTTTGTAAAAAAAATAAATAAATAAATAAATAAAAAATTGTGTTTTATTAATTTTTAAATTTTTTAAATTAATTTATTTTATTATTTGGAAATGTCAGAATTTGTACAATTATTTTATCATTTTGTCTGACCGCCTACATAATTTCTAAAAATAAATAAATAAATCAGACATTATAATGAATCAGTTACTCAGTACTTTAGTATCTTTTCACCAAATACTTTTTGATTCTTACTTGAGTAATATTTCAAATATTTTGAAGTACAGCTACTCTTACTTACGTCCAATCTTTGGCTAATCTACCCACCTCTGGCATTAGGTAATAAATGAGTAAAAAACAAAAAAAAAATTGTATACATAGTTCTTTCAAGAACAGTATTGCCAAGTGCATTTGCAAAACTCATCAAGCACCACGATGAAACTCGCTCTTATGAAGACCATCCCAGGAAAGCAAGACCAAAACTCACCTCAAACCGGCAATGAACAGCACCTCAGATTAGGGTTGAAAGCTTTACAGAGCATACGGTAAGTAGCAGACACATCTCAATATCAACTGTTCAAAGGATATTATTGCATATCATGGATGTCTTCAGCATTGTTTAAGTAGAAAGAAAGAAAAACCAGGAACGACCATGGAATTAGAAGGTGTGTCCAAACGTTTGACTGGTAGTGTACATTTTACAGCATACATAAAGTTTAGTATATTATTGAATATATTTATTTTTGACTTTTCCAAAAAGCTGATAAAATGACGTCTCATGACAATCTTGCTTAAAGCGATTCTCCTGAACCTTAAGTAAAAGTTTCCTTAAGATTACCTGCTCAAAGTATTTGACCCGTCCACACTCACATTTAAAACTTTCTAAAGTATAGTCAAACTGAACAAAATGCAATTCACGTTTCCGGTTTTCAGTACAATACTGTAGGTCTATTCGAGTTGCTTGGCTGACACGCGAGTCAGATGGCTTCACAGTAGTTGAGCCGGCTACTTTTTTTGCTACATTTTGTGAGACGATGTAGGTGGTACATATAAATACGGTACTGATTCAGAATGTAGAACTTTCTTCAAAGCATGTGAGACATTATTTACACCCAAGGACTAAACACATGCTTCACATGTGAGGGTAAAAATACATGTGAAAAGAGTGAAAGAAAGGTGAGAAACTTTTTCGTCTAACGGATTCTTGTTACAATACCAGCTGAGGAAAGAAGATATCATATAAAAAATATTAATAGAAATTAGCAGAATGCTACAGTAGGACTTTACAAGAAGCAACCAACAACAGGCTCTAATAATGAAACGCTACACTATCTATTTTTCATTTATCTCAAGTCACTCATTTCCTATCAGGCATGCCAACTAATTCTTTGCCTCATAAAATCCAGGATCTATAAAACTACTTCTACAAAACAAACTCCGCCACAGGTTTATAGCCAGTTTCGATCCTAGTACTGCTTTCCAATTACAGATGGGACTGTCTCTGCTTATAATTTGGACATGTTATCTATAGCGCCATAAATGAAAACGAATAAGGTTCCCCTTTCGTGCAGGCCTTCCCAACAATGTCACCCTCATCGGCCTCCGTCGGCATCTACCAGACCCAGAGCTCTTATTCCCGGATTAAAGTTTGATCGTCGGACATTTCAATTAGGAAGATGCACTAGTGAAACAAAACTGCCTCATTCATTAGAGTAGCAGGGATCCATTTAAATTTCACCGGAAACTCCACATACATCTACCCACTAATGACTATGAATGTTATTGTGGATGGAGGACGAGAGGGAGGGAGGGAGAGGGATGCTTGTAAAGAGATGCTAAGGTCATGCTGAATGATTTTTCAGCTTCTGCCTCCAGGCTTTGAGGTTCGGGACAGTATTAAAGTAGAATTGGATCCAACCCTGGCACCATTACGGAGTTAGATTTCTTATTTAGCATATATAGAGGCCTGCTATCTGACCAAAGCCTGTGTAATTACAGCAGTCTTTAAGATTTATTCTTCATACCACGGTACAAAATGTTCCCTATAACATCATAACTGAATTCTGTAACAGATTGTCCAATACAGTATGTGTTCTCCTTGTCAGGTTTTACATTGAAGTTCCTCTAAGCAGATAAACAGAAACATTATTTGAAGTGGGCTTGAGGTCAGGTAGGATATTTTTACTGTCCATTAGCATGTTTAGCCTATTTTTTACCATTATCGCATTTGTGCATCGTGCACATTTTGTGTAATCCCTTGTCTTCTATTAGACAAATACGGTATATAATATATAAGCAGTCACACATCGAAACTTTGCTTTTATTTAAGTAAGAAGCATTAGCTACTGTAATCTACAGCCGGTAAATGAGGTGTAAAAAAACCCCCAAAACAACACACCAGAATTATCCACACTGTCCATCAAAGGTCAAATTTATAAGGTGACTGAGTGACTGCACAAAGTAGCAGTTTTACCCCATGATGAATACTGGAAAATACACTGATAATAACTGCATACTATACAATGCATAACCTGAATACCATCGGGTCAAGAAACAGCGACTGTAGTTTCTGAATCTCTCAAGAATCTTGGATGGAATCTCAAAGTTGAATGAGCTTGCAAAAAGTTGAAGACAGCCATCACCTCATCTCCCATCCTGAAATACATCCTATAGTAGTCGAAGGTGGCCTTACATGCTCACTGACATTAACAAGTATGTACTGTAGTAACTTGTTCCACCTGTGCCTGCACCCTAGGGTGCTGCTTGTCAACAAGAAAGGTAGGCAACTGCCCGGTAGGCGTCCCCCGGGGGCTAACAAACTTATTTATAATGTATTAGATCTTTCCTAGTGCGCAAACAGGTACTCTAGAACAGATACTCTAGAACTGCTTTTGCCTGGACCAAGGTGCCATTTACCTTACCGTCTTGTTATAGTGCCTCCCCGCCCTCCACAATGCCCCTGGTCTCGGGAGAACACTACACATATGTTATAGGGCAGCAGTGGTTTGGTGGTTAAGGCTATAGGTTACTGATCAGAAGATTGGAGGTATAAGCCCCAGCACTGCTGGTGGCTTATGCCAGACCACAAACCCTCTAATGCATGGACACCGTATCACATAGCTGATATCTCGAGTCTGGTTTGGCTTCATGAAGAAGCTGAGAGTAATGTTAAGCCTTACAGTACATCTGGTTTTCAATACCAATCTAACAGACAGACTGAGCAAGCTGACCCAAGAAGTGGGGACATTCCTTACAGCTTACAACTCTAAGAATGAGAGAACTGGCCTCCTATGCACAGAATACACCCATCCTCACAACATCCCCTTTTGTGGACAACTGGTTTCAATGGAGTGAACTTATATGGGAAAAGAGCCTACAGTCGACTGGGACAGACAGCTAGAGGAATGTGTTTTGTAGATCAATGTTATGGGGAGACATCACGATATCAACCCAGTGACGAGTGCGAGTCTGCACACAGGACCTACAGAATAGACAAGGATCTGAAAACTGAATCACAAGTACGTTGGCTTGAATACGTACATCCCATCAGCCCATATAAGTGTTTTGTTCTGTGAGTATTATTATTATACAGTATGTTGCCATAATACACACTATAAGCTTTGCAAATTGCAGCTCAAAGAGTGTTTTGTACTTCGGGACTTTGACTTTGTCAATGGAACAAGGGTACTGGTGGCTCAGTGGTAGGTGTTTCGCCTGCCATGCGGAAGTCCCGTGTTTGAATCCCAGCCAGTGGCCAAACCCCAGGCACTGGATGCTGGTGCCAGTGCCGGTCCTGAGCCCGGATAAAAAGAGAGGGTTGCGTCAGGAAGGACATCCGGCGTAAAACCTGTGGCAACCCCGTGCCGGGAACAGTCGAAAGACTAACAACAACTTTGTCAATGCAACACTGAGCCCAATTATTTAGAAATAATGCACGATATATACGACGGGCGGTCATAAAATTTGTATTATCGACGAGGGGATTACCGAGGTGGAACTTTTCCTCAAGAAGGCGGCCTCTTAAAAGATGGTCTCCACCAGCTCATCCATTGTTTGGAGAAGTGTGTCACCTGATATGTAGAGAAATATAAAGCTTATGACCAACGTTCGTTTCCACTACATTTTCTTATCAATAATAATTTCATGCCAGCCACTGTATGTGTATGTGTGTGTGTGCGTATATGAGAGAGAGAGAGATTTCCCCACTGTGGGACGAATAAAGGTATATCTTATCTGATCTTAAATTCAGGCTAAAAATACCAAGATATAATTTTGCTCCATATCACACCCCCCTAGTGTTTATCCAGGCTCCAACGTTGACATTAAACACTGAATACTGTGATAGAATAGAATAATAGAATAACGTTATATTACACTGTATCTGGTACAACTGACTGCAGAATGAATGATTGCTTTAATAATCACCCAGGACTCTCTGAAATGTCTTGTGTGTTTACAATCACAATTACACGTTTCAGTCCCTACCAATTAGTGTGCATGTTGGACCATGGCCTGTTTACCTTCGCTCTGAAGCAAACATTTTGGATGATGTGTTCTGTATTACATAAATCCATATGATATGAGCCACGAGAACCGTAAAGGGTCCGTCCTGTTACAATGACAATGCAAACTTCCACTCAAGGTTATTGCAATATACAGTATAAATATAAATATGAGTGTTAATATTGAGCAGAGCTCTTGGCTGAACTTGGCTTTCTGAGTGCGGCTTAATGATGGGTAAAATAAAACAAGAAAGCAATCGTTGAGTAAGTGAAATAAGCGGATGTGACTATCACTGTAGATCTAAGCTGTACAAATGGATAGATTAGAGAATGAGACAGCAATGAGAGTGTGCTGTTCAGAATACAGTAGTATGAATATGCGTTGCATTATGTTCAATTATTATTATATTATTATTATCATTTCCAGCAATATTATTTCCCCACACACACACACTACGGATGATGGATATTCCCTCTTCACAGTTTGACTTCTGTCCACCTGGCACAAGTTGGACACGTATTCATTACAGGTCGTCACTGACGGTGAGTTATGTCAGACGTGTGGCGATAAACAGAAGCCGCGAAGTGCAGGAGTGCTTGTTCCGATTAATAATTCACTATTTTAAAGGCAGGGTGCTGTGACCTCAGCCTCTTCCTGACGGGCAAAACCGGGCAGAACAAAAAGACGACTTAAGAGTTCAAATACGCAGAATGGGGCAATAATAACCCACCATCGTTGAACCGCTGTTCTTATTAAAAGCGGCTAATATTAAGGGTAGCACTTTGCTTAATGTGTCTGGACGATTTATTGGCTTTTTTTTTTTTTTGACCTCGAAGTCATTTTCTCATGCAGCTGAATACGTCTAAATTTCGCACAGGCCTGGCAAGTCTGGCACAAACCTCGGGGTGAGGGGCAGTAAAAAGAACTTCGCTTTTTTAATTTTGAAATGAGCAATCAGTTGGCACGTCTTCCTTCACAGCTGGGCATGCTCCAAGAGACACATCAGTGTGGAGGTCTGGATCGAGAGTGGGAGGGCTGTTTTTATTAATGCCACTACTTCAGTCAATAAAAATGACAGATATGCTATGTTGTCGCTAAACCAGTCCAAGTGGACTAAATGCCAAACGGTGAATTATTTTAATAAATATATTGCGGCAAAGGTGCAAGCAGAAAGACTACTCATGCAGACCTGTCAATCCTGAAGATCGGGTTTGGTGGGGGGTAGTGTCTGTTTAAAGGGAGCCTATTAAAGAAAATGTCATTTTTAGTGTGTGGAAACAAAAAAATTATACAAAATCCTTGTCTTTCTTTATATTCTGGAATTGGCCAGGACTTAAAAAAGCCCAGTTATACTTTCCCCTATTATGATGTCATATAGGGAGATGCCCCTCCCCTGGGAGGAAAAGCTCTGATTTAGATGATTATACTGAAAAAGTTTCTCTATTCTAGGAATATGATGTCAGAAAAAAAGTTTGCATGTAAAATACATAGATTTCATACACAGACTTGTGGAAGAGAGACAGGGTTTTCAGGGGGGTCATAGAGTTGGGCGAATCAGCCATTTTTACAGAGAGGAGAAAGACGCCTACTCATACTGTACTAGTGAACCCCGATGTTAAAATGCCTTGTGTACATACTTTAACACGCATACAAAATGCAAATCTCTGAAGTCCAAAACCACTTTCCTTTGCTCGACCAAAAAGATTTAAAGCCAGACTTTTACTGCAATGTTTAACCGACCTTTACAAATCAAACCTTCATCAGGATCAGCACATGTCTCAGTTAAAGATAAACACCCTCCCATAAAATGACCATTGCCATGCAAGTAGATTAGATACCGTCATCAATATACAGTATGGCACTTTAAGGCCTGAAGCTGAAAGATAGAATCTGCATAGCAGATCACAGGAGAAAAAGGCCTCAACCTTCTCAGCCTTAACAATTATGGTGTGAAGGACATGAGGGTATACGGTATGGATTTATCAATGGACAATGAAGACGGTTTTAAAATTGCTACTAAATGATTGGTCGTGCATGCGAAGACGACTTGTAAGCGAGTTCACTACATTATTGATGTTGGCTGGCTGAAGTTAAAGCTGTGCAGGAATAAATCTGCAAACTTTATGGATTAAAAAGTATAACATACTGTAGAGCACACAACTCAAAAACAAACAAAAAAAATAGCCCAAGCTCTGCAGACCGATGTTTTTCCTTATAACCAAAAAAAATGTAATAAAAGACAAGCAACAGAGAGAAATATTTCCTTGCGGAGACGCCAAAAGAGCATTACCCGAAGCCTCTTTGTGCCGTACTATTGATTAGGCTGTAAGTGCACAGAGGCACAGCGAGGTGGGGTGAGGGGTGTACAAGGATTCACGGGATAAAGTTTCAGAGCCAACAGTTGCAGGGAGTAATCAAACTCCTCTCTCTTCACCACAGTGGGACTACCGCAGACGTCTCCGCGAATTCGAGCTGACTGCCTTACACAACACAACCTTGATACGAGCGTTAGCCTTTCGACTTCAACTTTTGATTTCTTCGCACTGAAACAGGTGACGCATGATAACGAAGACGGCGCGTTACCTTCTCCGCCGACGGGCTCAAACAATCCGAACTGCTCCAGGACCTTGATGAAAAGTCCCATGACCACCAGGACGGCGATCATCTCGAGGCCATCCAGGTTGATCATGGTGGGATGCACTCATCGCATTGTGAACCGATCCCGAAAACCTACAGTAGTAGTTATCCCAATGGTCTTTCAACAGTTGAGCAGAGAACTCCACCAATAAGAAAAAAAAGCCAGCGACCGTAACACGAAACCGAAAATGGTCAAGTGAAGCCAGCCTTGGAACATCAGATGGGAAGATAATCAAAAGAAACAAAAAAAAAAGTGCAAGGAAGGCATCACGTGCTTGCCATCTTTTCATGGGATCTGAGATCTCGAGGCACTTTCCTGAAAACTCAGACAGACGCAACAACACTAACGGCTCGGGCTGTGATTGTCAGCATGCAATCTCACAGTGCAGGGAGTGAGGAAAATGAAAGGAGGGAGGGAGAGAGAGAGAGAGAGAGCGAGAGAGAGAGCAAGAGAGAGAGAGAGAGAGAGAGCAAAGGAGGGGGACAGAAAAGAGGGAGAGGGGAGAGAAGAGAAGAGAAGAGAAGTATGCCCTCCCTATCCAGTGACACTACCTTCATTGATTTGCTTAATGTAGTTTCCAAGGTAACTGGTGGTGGATATTTAGAGGCACCTAGGTAAACAAGCATGGTGGCAGTTAAAAGAAAGCCATAATTCAAAAGAACAACCATATTCTGGTTTCAGATTGGGAGGAGGGGGGAGAAAGAGAGTGCCTTGACATAAGAGACATTATAAAACTTCTAATGCAGTGGTGTTTAATCTTATCCGTACAGGTCTGTGCTGTCTGCAGGTTTTTGTCGTTCCATCCAAGAAAATGTCACACCTGAAAGCTGATAGAGGAACCACATCAGATGATTATTATATTGTAAGGAATAAAATGCATCCTGACGTACAGTAAATCTGAGTTACTCCTACCAACTTGAACCTCTTTACAGTATGACATTGCAAAAATGTCCAATTTCTTTCCAACCACCGGAATTTTACAAGGATGGGAATCACCACCTGATACGAGCTCCTTCCAACTTCAGTTGTATCCAATTCCTCCCCGTCACTAGGGGGCTCCACTTTAAGGCTACTTCTACCACTCAGTTGGGAGCGCTGAAGACTATCACCTGTTTCCTCCGAACCGCGTGATGCCAGCCGACCCCATCTTTTCGACCTGCTCGCTCACGCACCGTTGAGGCGTAACACACTCTGAGGACAGCACTATCCGCTCCTTCCGCTTGCGTGAGCTCACAGACGCCCCTGATTGGCTGTAGAGTCGTGATTAATGTGGGAGCACTAAGTACCTCTCATCCCTCCCCTCTGAGAGAGCTCGGCCAATCAGCTCTCTCTAGACCTCCGGCTGCGAGAGGTTACAGCATCACCCGGGAATCGAACTCGCGATCTCTAGATGATAGGGCGAGCACTTTACCACTGCGCCACTCGTAATGAAAATGTGTAAATAGTTCAGTGTGCGCCACCTATAGGATTATAAAAAACGGTGCCATTTTACTACCTCAAAACTCAACTTGATGGTGAACGTGACAGTGAAATCGATTTCCCCCATCTCTAATAAACAATATACTGTATATTACAACACAGTGCGGAGTTATTGTAAAGTCTAACTACAGGAAGTCGCTTCCGTCTGAGAGTGGGATCTCCTCTCTCTTCGACATCAATATGAACAGGCTCATATACATTCTGTTTCATTGCACTGCTCTGATCATGTGCTTTTATTCTCTCTTTTATTAATATTTCGACTTGCTGGTGCACTTCGTTACCCAAGTTCCCGTCTGTATGTACTGTACAATCATTACGTACTTATAAAAATAATGTCTTTGCATGTCACACACTGCATGCTAACCACTCACTCACTCACTCACTCACTCACAGTAGCTAAAAAGAAAGTCATTCCATTCTCTGCCTTTCTATGCCTGATCACTCATCGTCTATACCGCTTTATCCTGGAGGCTATCCTAGCAAACTTGGACAAGGTGGCAATCCATCGCAGGACATACATACACACTCACACACACGTATTCACACACTACAGGCAATTTGGGAACGCCAATTAGCCTAATCTGCATGTCTTTGGACTGCGGGAGGAAACCAGAGGGAACCCATCAAGCAGGTGGAGAACATGCGAACTCCATGCACACAATCGAACCCAGACACTGGAGGTGTATCAACTATTACAGTACGCCTTTCTCAATGAGATTACACCACGCATTATTATCAGTCCATTATATCAAGTTGGATTAGATGTAGTTTTTTTTTTTTTACTTTTAGTAGCAAACAATGGTAATAAAGAACAAACTAAGGAGTTAGAACTACTGGAAAAATGGTAAAAGGGAGAGAGAGTGAGAGATAAAGGGGAAATTACAGCTTAATGCATAAATGACCAATATTTCAAGAAGTTGAACGCTCTTAACTTTGTCCTTATTCAAGCATTTTTTTGCAGAGAGAGTAATAATTTTACTACCACCTTGAGCTGATCGTCCAAAGGAGAAGAAAAAAAAAACTTTCATGGACGTTTCTACCCAAGGCTGAGTTGACAGTCAGAGTATTTTAACTCCAAGAACATTTATTTCCCTCTACGTTTTTTTATTCCGTTTCTCCCCAGGGAAGGCATTATCCACTACGGACAGACAGACATACACAGGGACAGACATACAGATGTTTTTTTTCTTTTGAACACCACAGAGACATCATCATCTTATTCGTCACAGTCTAATGAACAATTTCACACACTTAAAGTGCTATTATAGATGCTTTTTATTTCCATTCGCTTCCTTGCAGCATTTAGTTTCCTTTATTTTTTTGTATTTCTGCTGGTTGCTGTCTGTTAGGGAAGTACGAATGTTACTCTGTACTATCAGCGGTGTGCATTTGAACTCACACACTCACTATTAACATGTAACCATGGAGGAATCATGTGTTACCTTGTGATTGTCATTTTCGTCTCAAATGGGTTCAGAATGTTTCTCGCGTGATGGGAATGCTGGGGGCTTCGCAAACAAGTAATAAGCAAATCCTGCCTTCAAGCTGCTACAGTGGTTTTGTACTCAATGAAGCTTGTAGACTGTGTTATTGTGCACAGCATGACTGATAAAAAAAAATAAAGGGGGGGAATAGGGAGAGAGATAGAAAGATGGAGAGAGAGAGATGCTGGTGGGAATGGAGCTTAAGGGACTCCATTATACCCAGATGCACACACCCTTTTAAGTCCTCCTAAAATGAACATGAGATGGAACTTTTAAAGAGTTAAGAGCAAAGGTGATCTCCCGGATAGCCCAGGCGTAATTGCAGGTTGAGAGCAATTACGGAGCAGTAATGGTTATTTAGTGCACTTTTCTCTCCGTTTTAAAAAAGGAGCAATCAATGTGTATGTAATTTCCCCGTTTAACAGATATTCCCAAGGAACAGGCACGGACCATCAACAGCGCAGGGCAGAAAGGCATCTCGCATACTGTACTGTACATACCGCCTTATGGCTAATAGTGTTCAACGATCACCTTTCCTGGAAGGTCAACATAATATCATCTTATATCCCGAGTACTTTAACTGTCAAGGACTTGGCCGGAGACCAACTCGATGGCCAAAAATACACCTGGTTCGTCCCGCCATCCATTCTAGAAATGTCTGGGCTTGTCTTTAATGCGTCAAACACAGCAGATTGAATGCTTAAGTTCAGTCTTCAGTTTTATAAATGAAATTGTCAAAGATTTGACCTTAGCTGGGTGTTACTGACACACTGATCTGATTGATTCTCAAAACGTCAGCTGGATTCGACCCAGTCCTTTCCTGCACTCGTCTGAAAATGTTATCAAATTATTGACGAAAATAAATGTTTTCCCATTTATATCAATTAGTTAAACTACAGTATATTCATACAATTATTCAGCTTATTACTGAATTCCAATAGTTGACAAGTCGTCCTATATTCTTAATGCAATATAACTCACTCATTGTGTATACCGCTTTATCCAGTATAATGGTCGGGGGGTTTACTCAGTCTGTTTTATAAGGCATTACTAACAGCATACAATGAGTTTATACACACATTATAATCCATTACATCACCTGATATTAAGGCGTCGTACAGTATGCATTACAAAGAAATATGTATTAAGCAACTGTGTAACTACTGAAAAATTTACACTGATCTGGCACAATATTCAAGCATTTATAACGTATTGCAATTGATACAGTTGTTATACATTGTATACAATTGATACAGTTGTTATAAGTTGTTAAACACAGTGTTTGGGATCAGGGGTAGCTCAGTGGTTAAGACATTGGACTATGGTTCCGACAGTACTAGGTTGAAGTCCCATGACCACCTGTCGGGCCCTTGAGCAAGGCCCTTAACCCTCAACTGCTTTGATGTATAATGGAATAACGTATAATGGAATAAAAATGTCGCTCTGGATAAGGGCGTCTGCCAAATCCCTGAATGTAAATGTTACAATCATCATGTACTGTATAATACTACTAATAATAGTTCATTTGTTATAATTAGCAATGCACCGATACCACTTTTCGTCAGACCGAGTACACGTTCAAGTCATTCCTTTTGAGTACTTACTGCTGCTATTCCCCCAAAGAGCAGTGTGAACACAACATACAGCATAAAATGCACCTGTTATGGCTTCACTAGAGGACCCTGAACCTGCTTTGCATGTACAGTATAGCAACTCTCTGCAGAGTAAACTCATCATTAATCCACTTCGCAGATGCAAAAGGCTGACGGTGCTGGTCCTAGTGATGTAGCTGAAAGCTAAACTGGAAAAGAGAGATTTTATTACATATGCAATTGGGCTTATTGGAAAAGCCATTTACTATAATACAGTATATCTACAGTGGCACAGTGACTTAGTGGTTAGCACTGCCGCCCCAGGGTCTGGGTTCGATTCCCGCCTGTGTCTGCATGGAGTTTGTGTTGCCGCCTGTGTCCCCGTGCTTGGTGGGTTTTCTCGGGATACTCCGGTTTCCTCCCACAGTCCAAAGACATGCAGATTCGGCTATTTGGCGTTTCCAAAAACGTAGTCTGCTTCAGATTGGTAGCCCGTTCAGGGTGTACCGTGCCTCATACCCCAAGTTTCCCGGAATAGGTTCCAGGCCCCCCCGACCCTGAATACAGGATAAAGCGGTCTAGACGATGAGTGAGTGAGTCCGTCCTCCATGGTTGGTCGTTAATGTGGGAGTGCGCAAATACGACGGTGGGCACTGGGAACGGCTAAATTAGGGGAGGAAACTTGGGGATATACATCTATTTGCCACCTTTGAAAGGCAAGGATATATATTTTAGAAAATGTCAGATAGCATTGTTTCTGTAGGGACACACGTTAAATTTCGTACCCATACACCTATAAGATAGATAGATAAATATTCAGAAGGAAATTTAAAAAAATTTAATTAAAAAAAGTGCTCTTTTCCGAGCTGAAATTTGCAACACTGTTGCGCGTTTGTGTCTATCAAATGTAATAAATAGTTCACTTTCACCTTTGTCACTGTTATTAGAGAACACTGTCAAGCAAGCAAGGCATGAACAGACCAAGAGATGACATGCCTAGATCGGTTAGCAAGTCAGACAGACGCGAGAGATATATCGCTAGCTTAACCTTTATTTTATATGCTGTCATTAATCTTAAAGGGTATAAAATAAAAGCTAACCTGCTTTTCCCGCTGTCCAGTTTTATAGCGTTTTTTTTCCCCACAGTCAAAAAAATTAAGTTTCACTTTATCCTCTCATCAAAGTTGTCAACATTGATGCCTGCTTGAGGCTGCATAAGGGCTTGGGGTTGCATAATGAGCGTCCAGTGTCTAGTATCAGAAGAATTTAACGAGTAAGAGATAAGTAGAAAAAGCCAGTACTTGACCAAGACCTGATACTGGTATCAGAATCAGTGCATCCCTAGTTATAATGCATTATACCACTTGTGCCTACAATATAACACTTATGAACATATATATATATATTTTTTTTTTTTTTATTCCGGGATACGCTTTATAAAGTGCAGCACATGCAAGTTTAGCTACTTATGAGCATTTACTGTACAGTATGCAGGTTCATACCATGCAATATTATAAAGTATTATGTATACATTATGAGTTTTTAATTTGTTATACAGGAAATATACTACAGGTAGTCCACGACTTAGGAACGAGTTCCATTCCGGGAGCACGTCCGTAAGTCCGATTTGTTCTTAATTCTGACAAAATGTTTGTGCACCTTTGTCTAAAGCATACCAATCCACTTGACTAAATCTGTCCCCTTTCACTGCCATCATCAAAAAAAAAAACTTAATCACGCCTAAGGAAATTAATCTCACAGTGAAATATTGTCTCTACACCTTTAAATGGGAAGGGGAATCCCGGACACCAATTTTGTCTCTGTTTTCCCCTTCATTGTGAGCTGTTTTCCACTGTATTGGACTGTGAACTCTGTTTTGTTGAGGATTTTCCGAAATGAGGATTATTACAGTGTCACGTGATACAAGTGAACTTTTGTGATTGAATGGGAAACAGATACAAAAAAGTCCTTTTGTATCTGTGGAATGTTCATAAATCAGGGACTACCTATACCTAAGTTTAAAAAGAATGCATTACAACACCTGGGTCTATGGAGTACTTATGAGCATATTATAACGCATTATAAAATCCAAGGGTATAAAATCACATGCTATACAAAGTGTTACATTTTTATACAGACTTATCCCTGGCATTGTAGCATCCCATGTTTGCTATAAAGCACATTATTAAAGCAATTATAATGCATCAAAATGGGTAGGAAGTGTTACCAAGAAAACAATGTGAATACTAATTTACATTATGGTACATATACAGTACTATGTGTTAGAATGCATTATAACACCTGTGTCTATAGTGTTCTTATGTAATCAGATATTATGAAGTTAAGTGTACCATCAAGTGTTAAGTATGCAATTATGACTACTACTTAACATTTATACAGGCTCACGATTATCAGGTAGGTTATAATGCATTACAGCATCTGTGTTACCTGTGCATCTACCCAATAATCTATAATGACAGATATGAGCCTGTATAAATGATAAGTATGCTACAGTATTAATCGAATCATGGCACAATCCTCTACGCTCCTTATGATATCTTTAGTAAATCTGGAAGCACAGTAGAAAAGTGTGCTTTCTTTTGACGCACTGTGGCGACACTGCAGCGGTTATGAAGTCTGGTCACGCCACGAACGCTGCAACGATTGTTCACCAGACACGCTTTGAGGAAATCACAATATGTTGTGCTCTCTACTAGAACATGCTGCCAAACAATGTTAGGAGCTGGTCGAACCATGTGGGGAGGGGGTAATTTTATATCATATCAGATAAAAGACAAAGTGGAATCTCTTTTATCTGATAAAAAAAAAGCAGACTTTTTGTGTGATTCTTGGCGTCAGATCAGCAGTCTGTTCGTGCTGAAGAAACAGCAGCAGATATCCATCATAATGTAAATGCTTTTACTCAGGAGATATAGCGTAATAATGATTTAGCACACAGGACCAGGACCAATCCGTTTAGCAGAAACCTTCATTCCAGTGCCATTTTGAAATATTTAGGATGAAGCCGTTTTAGCATCTGTTTAATTTGCATTTATGGAGTTTTGTTATAGTCAAAAAGATCAGAATGTTTTTTCAGCCATATGAGTGTAACCAGCTTCCTGTGTTGTGTGTATTGGAAATACAGTAATAATGCTTGAATTTGGACCAATGTCTGTTTCACACACACATGCTGAACAGGACAGGAGGATATAGGAGGACAGATGATGATGCTGATGTGAATAGTGATCCCTGTGTGTCGCATATGCTTTGCAGGCAGGCGATGCAATAAATTAGCTAGTGTACAGTACATCTACAGCGGGCATCACTATATGGTGGCCTGCGGTCCAGATCTGGACAGAGTGACAGTTCTATCCAGACCCTGATGCTTTTCTGATAAATGAAAACAACTAATACATCAATACATCTAGTGCTTTTGCCCTTAAAATGAACTGGGGAATCATCACCGGACACCATTTTGTCTCTGCTTTCCCTCCATCGTATTGGACTTGTTGAGGATTTTCCGAAATTAGGATTATTGCAGTGTCATGTGATACACGTAATACACGTGACCACCTTCCATGATTGAAGGGGAAGTAGAACCGCAGTCATTTCTTATCTGCGGAAATTCGAACGTTCGAAAGTCGGGGACTACCTGTGCCTAACTTTAAAAAGAATGCACTACAACACATGAGTATCTAAAGTGTACGTTTGAGCATATTATAATGTATTATTTACCCTGAGATTCTTTACAAGGCAACAACTAATACATCAGTAATCTAGAGCTTCTGCACTCAAAGTGGGCATGGATGTAGTGTATGGGACACCCAATTGAACTAATTAACGTAATAGACTATCAAAGCATGGCTTAGGCCTTGTTCACACGGGCGTTTTTGTATAAACGAACGCGCTCTGAACGTCCTAGACGTTTATGTTGCGTTTTGTAGTGGCGCTCGATTGACTTCTACACCGGC
>JAQQZT010000013.1:9636080-9651454 GCA_030068275.1 Clarias platycephalus | reverse complement strand
CCGGACAAACGCACGTCACCAAAGCCCGTGTGAACACTCTCATTGACTCCTATGTGTAGAAAACCCTCGGCGCTTCACCCGCGCTCACCGGACGCTACGAACGCCAGAAAAACACTCGTTTTAACGCCCGTGTGAACAAGGCCTTACTCCAAGAAAAAAAAGGAAGGTAGACCATGAAAACAGAAAGTTTTAAACTAATTACTTTCATATGTCCCGAAACCTCGGACCCAGTAAAAAGCAGTAATGTGAAGCGCCACTATGAGATAAAACATGCATACGTAGTTATGGCAAACATGTTCAATTTCAATTACATTTTATTTATGTAGCGCTTTTAGCAATGGTTATTATCTCAAAGCAGCTTCACGAAATGAAAAGAAAATTTATGGAAGTTAAATCCACAGAAGTTTGAGGTGAGGGAAAAATACCAGAACTGAGAGCCCGGTATGACAGATCAACCGGATTGATTAGAGCCATAAAAGTTCAAACTGTCCACGTTTAACGTAGTTACTGAAAATTGATAATAAATATATTATTGAAATGCTATGGAAATTTTTTATTGCTTATTGACATAGACTTAAAAGGTTATCGACTGCACATACTGCATATAGAGAGATCTGAATCTTAACACAAACATGAAATTCGGACCTCGACTCGACAACCCTTTTCCGTCCATCCACTGCATAAATACGGCCGGCTAGTAAAACGAAACCGATGACTTAAACCATGTTGTGTATCATATTAGGTAGCAGCAATTAGTGTAGGTGGCATGGCATGACCATTTACGGAAACGGAAATCCCGCACCAATTTACATTATGTCAGGTAACTACAGTAGATATGAAGGTTATAAGGTCAGGGATAGGCTTTGATTAGCATTGCTACCATTTCTCCAAAAATAAATTTATAGCTTATCGACTATGTCAGCCAAAGCACACTTGGTTGGTTGTAGCCTTGCACGGGTATTCAGCGTGAGCTTTCTAATATGGACAGCTCTGAACCAGTGACGCATTAGGAATTATTAATACACGCCGGCGAAATGAATTGTTTTGTTTTCAGCTGTTAAAGATATAAGATCACCTTCTCTGCCAGTGGGACACAGTAATCCATTTGCCGATTACAAACAGCACACGCTGGGACAAATCCTTCTTCCTTTCTCTCTAATATCCATGAATCACCCAAACCCATGAAGTGACTCATGCTGAGATGCTTTCCCAGCTTGCGGGATTTTCATTCTGCTCTTTGAAAGATTTAATTATCGTAATTTTATTCTAAATAAGATTTTTATAAACATAAGCGCTATATACAAAAGCAGCAAATGGCACATTTCTTTTTTTTTTTATCCCCTGATACTGTCTCAGCAGTGATGAATTTTTCACCTGTTTAGGTCTGTCAGTATGGCAAATTGGTTCCCCGGGATTGTCTCGTACCCCGGATTAGAACACGGCCGCCTACCAGATGCTCCAGCCAGCGATGCAATGTGCTAGCGGTGCCCCCGTGAATGCCAGATATAATCAAGACAGATGCCACAGCCTGACTTCACCTCTGGGTCAGTGGGAGAACACAAAGATATCTGGTCTCATCGGGAAGATATATCAACGCACTGTAAATATACTGTAAGTAGTTTCCTTTCTGACCTTCCTCGACCCCAGGTTCGATGAACTGGACCCTCATTCATGTTCTTCTACACAATAAAAATGACAGAAACGGTTCTTTAAAACGATGCGAATGGTCCATAATTCAGTCCGTAAGTTCGTAGCCATAATTTCAATATGCATTTCTACCGCATCCTTTCAAAGAAGAATGTTCTTTGAAATTCTCTTTGGTGCAAAGTACAAAAAAAAGTTTTAAAAAAGGCAAAGTATGAACAGCTTGATAACTTTTACATGGTTTTTACATGTTTTTGGCACACAGCGTTGCTTTTCGACAAAAAACACCACATCGTGGCTGCATTTTAAGTCATAAGCCGACATGTTCGACATAATAAACCCATTGCATTGCTCCTTTTTTCGTCACGTGATCACGTAAAAAACTAAAAAATACACTTACATTTGGCAGACGCCCCTATCCAGAGCGACTTACCGTACATATTTATCTCATTATACACCTGAACAGTTGAGGGTTAAGGGCCTTGCTCAAGGCCCCAACAGGGACAACCTGGTGGTGGTGGTATCTTCCGAACCGTAGTCCAATGCCTCAACTACTGAGGTGCCCCTGACCCCAAAATACGAGCTTTGCAAAGGACCGGCTGACATGAGTGGACTAATATTTGGGGAATTTTGAAGGCAAGAAAAAGGAGGCTTACAATCTGTTACTGAGAATGCAGTCGTCATCTCCTCTTCCTCCTTTTAAAAGCCCTGGTTTGGTACATTTGGGATCCATGATGCACTATTATCGTGAATTTTAAAAAGAGATTAAAAAGACGTGCAAACTTTGAGTACAAGAGACATGATGTCTGTGGGAATGTTTTGCACCCGCTGCATCTGCTTTTGTAGCAGCTCTTGATGTGAATCAGGATTTTTGCACTATGTCATAAACTTATGGGACTACAGGTGCATGTACAGTCAGGCAATGCATGATCAGACATTATACAGTGCATACCTGTACTATGACAAGCTGCTATGTCCAACTACTGAAGTGAAACTGAAACTGGTAGAGGAGGAGGAGGAGGCTGATGATGCTGTAAACCAAAGCTTTAGTACAGTTTCTAATTTCTAATACACTTACAGTACACACTCCGGGCAATTTGGGAACGCCGATAAGCCGAACCTGCATGTCTTGTGACTGTGAGAGGAAACCGGAGTACCCGGAGGACAGCGAGAACATGCAAACCCCATGCACACAGAGACGGGAATCGAACCCAGACCCATTTGTGCTTCTTCACCCTCTTGTGACTCAAAGAAAATGCAAAATATACAATATTCAAAATGGGTTTGCAATATTTTTTTTTTCTTCGTTTGAACCTGTTTGTGCAAACTGCATTAATGGAGTTCTGCCATTTTTGCTGGCAAACTGTTCAGATCCATTTAATAATGGGTTCGTCTATAAATCCAGAATTAGCTGCACTGTGCATCACAAGAGGAAAAGGGTTAGAACTTGATGTGATTCATCTCTGTATTTTCAGATGAATACTGTGTTCTTTTTTTTTTTTTTTTTTTTTGTAAATAGACGCATAAACATGCTGCTGTAAATAGCTAGCTTTCTTAGCCAATAAAAGGTGTGCTGCATTATGATTGATGATTCACTTCCATCAACATTATCCAATACACTATTATTTTAGCCAATCCAGCTTTCTGTTCGAGTAGTTCCAACTGACACGCTGCATCACTGGGCACCAAGAAAATAGTGAAATATCAAGCAGTCACAAACTACTTTTTATTATTATCATTACTATTATTATACTATTTGACCATGTGTTGAGGTGCCCTGTGGTCAAGTTCAAATGATGCAGCTTTTGCTTCAGTCAGATAATTAACGATCAAATGTCCTCTACGGTCAACATAATTTAGTGTAATGGCTTTAAAATGAAAAGTTTGAAAAGGCCTCGTCTCGTCTCCATGTATCTGAGGTGCCACGCATGTGTCTAACCCTTTACAGACACCAACTTGATTTAGCTCGGTGGGACGGCAGAAGATTCATATCAGTTGAACCTCATGGAACAACAGTTGTGGAATTTGACCCTAAATACTTCAATTGTACTTGCTCACTTATGTTACTGGCCGGTTCTTCAACACAACAGGAAAATTTATAACAACCACGAGCTATGGTAATGTTAATGTACTTACAGTCATTACAGTCTATCCTGGAAGTTCCTTCATGCAAAGTACTTCTAAATCTTAACTTGACTGTACATCAAGTTATTCTTAGACTAAAAGGCAAAAACATGCTCTCTAATCATATAACCATTCAGGAAACAGATTCTTCCAACATTTTACGACAATATAATCATATTTGATAGCTTGTTAAATGGCCATTGTTCCTTTTATCTGGTCAGATTTTTTTGTCTGTACATGAAAAAATAAATAAATAAAATAAATCGCTGTTCATCTGATCTTCACTTCTATTGATTTTTCCAAATTGCTCACTCAATATAAAGGCCAGGATAATAAGGCTGCACTCCCCATCACTCCAACAGGGAGACGACGGAGAGGGAGATGTGCTTTTGGGACGGCGTGTCTTTCGAGCTGATAGATGAAAATGGCCCTGCATTCCGCTAAGCATTACTACAGTACAGCACCAGTGGGCTGATATGGATGTTACATTGTGATAAGGACACGTTTCCTGGAAGCAGGCAACTCCAACAGTAATAACGAGAACCAAGACACATTTCAAAGAAATTTGTAATATTGGGAAAGAAGTTTAAGAAGTTTCTTTTGTAAGTTTTTCCAAAAATCGTTACGAATTCTTCTAAACTGCTTTTCATTTATTAATGTCTTAGTATTGCTTTACATGCTAATAATGTGTATGACCAGGTGAACAAAATGACCAGGTTAAGCCAAACATATTACTGTATTTACTGGATAAAAAGCTCTTACCGTATGTATCAGAAAGTTTATTGCTTTACTACATTAATGATTCTGGCTAATATTAAAAATATTTCAAATATACCTGTATCGCACACCGCTTCAATAATGTTGAGATCTAGGCTTTGAGTAGGTCAATTGTGTTTTTTTTTTTCCAAGGACTGTCAATGTTAACACGTTAACGCAGTAATTTGTGTTCTGAACGGCAAGTCTCATTGTAAAAGGCTTCTAGATGGAAGTTTGGATAAAACCAAAGTTGTGTGTTTGAGCTAACTTCAAGGGGAACTATAGTACTTTTGCAAGAATAAATTAAACATACAGTAAGATGTGTGAATAGTGGCTCAGGTGTCTAAGACTCTAGGTTGTTGATTTTTGGATCGGATGACCCGGGTTCGAGCTCCGGTGGATTGCCACACCCTGCACTGCCTACAATGCCGCTCCCCCATTTTAAGAGATTTGAATTTAACATTTGTTAAATGTTAATCTTTGACATAAGACTGCATAATCTGTTTTCCATGCATTTCTTTATTTCAACATTGCATGTTTCTAATACAAGTAAACCTAAGCGTTTTAAAATTGTGATTAATCGTAATTGTGATTAATTACAGACTAGGACGGTGATTAATTAGATTAAAAAAAAAAAATTATCGATTGACAGAAAGTCAGTTTTTTTCTATCGAGGTATGCTTTGCCTGCATTGGCAGTGTGTTTGGAAGACAAAGAGGAAAGATTGGATCTTTGGAAGCAAAATATAAAGAAATGTGGGGTGGCTCTGGACCAGCACAGTACTGTACTTTGTCCATATATCCATGTTTAATCCTCATATCCGGGTGTGTAGGTATAATTGTTTTGCCAAGTGTCTTCCCGTGTAAGGACAATGTTTAAGGTTATAATTAAGTTCAAGTTTTAATGAGGAGAAAATTCAATGTACAGAACAATAAAGTCCAGATCTCAGGGGTTTAATGTTTAGGGGCCCAAGCACCAAAGTTAACTCGAACATAAGGTGTTTCAACTAATGGAAGGTCCAGGAAATGAAAACAGTGTCCAAAAAAACAATAATCAGCACAAGGAGTCACATATTGACTTATCATTTATACTCCTTTATACTGTATACAGGGTCACAGGGGGCTCCATAATCCAGGAGCAGGAGGTGGGATACACTCTGGACAGGGTGCCAATACATCTGAGGGCACACACACATGCCTATGGGCACTAAACAAACAGGACATGGTTAAAGAAATCAAGCACGTTCCTTAAGACTGAGAGGAAAAGAACAATATTGAATTTTTATTAGTTTGTGTCCATTTTATGTTCACACGAATAAATATTCAGCATTTATGCTCTAAATGATCCAATAAGCAATAAAACTCACCCCTTCGCGTTTCGATTGAGTCACAAATTAGAAATCACTTCGTTTCTTTCCACGGTATAAAAAAATTGCTATGCATATATAATACACTTATTAATACTACACTATATACAGGACGGGGTATTAGATACTCAGCCACTATTGATTAGTTAATCTTAACACGATCTCAGATCTCTCTAAGCTTTGCCTCTGAATTCATATTTCATGGAACATGTGAGCAGAACGCTGGGTCAGAGCTAAACACACCACCTGTCTTTCAGCATGAAGGACACAGCTCGCTGAAGCAGTAAGTCTTACTGATCATCTGTAGGAGAGACAAGGACCCCTAGTGGACACACGCAAAGAGTGAGCCTTTAAAGTTCTTTGCAGTTTGGAGTCAAGAATTCAATGACGACGTGTATGCATCTCCCATGCTCTCTTTAATTAAAAAAAATAATAATAATTTTAAGACGTTATATTTACAGTATAATGGATTTAATGCGATTGGGACTAGAAAAGACCTGGTAACAAATTGCACCGCTGCAAAACGTGACATCATGTCCACTATTGTGCGCTCGACAAGACCTCTGGGAAGGAAAGGAAGGAAATTAGTAGCAGATTCTTTAAATGCAGCCAGTTGCAATGTGGGATACCCGTGCATCAGACTTGTTTGTCCGGTACATCCCATGGATGCTCGACCAGATTGAGATCTGGGGACTATGGAGGCCAGGCCAACCTTGAGCGACCTTGAACTCGCATGCTAAGCCCCATACATAGCATGTTCTGATACCTTTCATTCACGGCCAGGATAAATGTTTTTTTCAGTAATTTCAGACCGTGATCCTGTCTCCAGTTTATATCCGGGACTATAATGGATAATTATTGTTAATGTTACATCTGATAGGTGGAAGGCCTATCCCAGGAGACTAGACAGGGTGGCATTCCATCGCAAGGCACACACTGTAGGTAAGCTGGGAATGACCCATTGGCCTGTATGTCGTTGGACTGTGGCAGGAAACCCACCAAGCATAGGCACATAATCTCTACGTGCTCTACCAGAGGTGGCACGCGAACCCTCAACCCTGGAGACCAAACCAATAACCACTATTCCATCATGCTAAACTACTGTATGTCTGGTTAACATCAAATTTCTAAGAATTTAGCTATTTCTGATTTGCTCATTGCATCATCCGAGTCACATGATCAGATCATTTCGATAAATATGAGTGGATTCGCAAGGAACTGAAAAAGAACCAACCGATATTTATCACTTAGCAGTAACCAAGACTTAAAAAAAATCAGCTAAACACACTCACCCTTTCTAAACAGCCAGTAAGAAACCGGGAAGAGAATGAACACCACCAGGATATACACTCCTCCTAGACTTTCACCAGCTGGCACCATGACGTCCAACTTGATGCCCAGGAGTTTAACGCCTCCAGTGTACACTATGTTCACACTTTCCCGACATTAAGTCTCTCTTCATCATGTGTAAAACATCCCAACTTGCTACAGTCCCTAATGTCGCACACAAATACATCCAATCCGACTTCTAATCTCCTGCCATGTATTATCCTCGTTACTGCCCATTTTCACTACCTCCATCAGATCAGGGATACTGACGCCGGACAAAAGCCGGTGCGATGTGTTTGTTGTTTATTGTCGCTTTTCTGGAAGAACCATCAAGGCATCGAGGCCTGGTGTTCATACGAAACGTGTCCCGGTGATGACAGATGTGTAGTGGACCATAAATTGGACCCTTCAAACGCAACAATATGCTTCATTGTGTCTCTTTGTGTGTGTGGGAGGGGTGAGGAAGAGGCAGGATTTCCCAGCTTCGGGTTATAAAACATTTATAGAGCATGTCCCATTATTCGCTTATTATGCGGGCGACGTGCTGAGCCGGGGTCGGTCACTCCAGTGCATTTCCAGGCATTTTTAGATACAAATATTTACTAATAACCGGAATTTGATTTGCTGCCTTGGCAATCGCATTACTGTACCTACTGGAATTTATGCTCGTCTAACACAGCTTTAGCACAGAAAGTAAACGATTAGATTTCAGATCAAAACAGTCGGAAATTAATTCACCGCTTCTTTCCAACCTAGGTTGGAATCCATTTTCATGAATCCTTAGCATATTAAAACATACTGTACAGTATATATATACACTGTACATATATTACTTCTTATAGTAATTGCACTCATACATTTTTCATCCATCATCCCGGCCTTACGTTATTGTTCTGCTCCGGCTGTGTGACTATTATATCTACCTGCGTTGAATATTGAATGCATTTACTCTTTATATATATATACATATATGTATGTGTGTATGGGATGATGGAGCTAAGTTATTAGTGTCAGGATAATGGTACTGTACTGTATATACAGCTCACAGTGGAATCTGCAGATGATAGATCATTTTGTGTGTGTGTGTGTGTGTGTGTGTGTGTGTGTGTGTGTGTGTGTGTGTGAGAACTACTGCACATTTAGAAAGACAAGAAAAAGAGAGGAGGCTCATTTATTAGTGATGCTCTTGTCACTTGTGCACTGTGTGAAATCCTAAGATCTTCGCTTTCAGGTCTCGGCTTAACAGCCTACCCTCGCCGAATTCTCTTTAAACACAGACACAGAGTCAGAACAAAAGCCTTTACGAGCTCGCAGCATCTCACCTTGGCGCTCATTCTTCATGCAGCTTCACTCTCTTGCTCTCTCTCTCTCACCCTCTTCACATCCTCTCGTGCCTTATTTTCTTTCATCAGGCTTATCATTTCGACTCCCTGAGATAACCTTAAGCTGAATTACCGAAACAGGGACTCAAACATTTAGGTTCCTTAAAGCTCGGAATACTCGGCGATATGCGCAAAGGCATTTTATATATATATATATAGGAGGTGCTGGAATTTATATGCCGCATAAAAGCAGCATGCAGTCTGACATCACACCTGAATGGCATTCAAATCATTTCTCTTTGAAGTGAAAGTGAGTCTTGATTACAATGACTCATGACACAGCATGGTCGAGTTCTCGTTTCACATGTTAGTGATTCATGTTCAGTAGTTCAGTAGACCGTAACACAAACAACGCTGATACTTTATTGTTTTTAGAGTAACTGTTCATTTACAGCCACTAGGACTCCAGTAAAAGTCCTCCATTTACATTTGTACTTGATCAAACGTCTAAAAGCACTCATCTTAAAAAGGACTTGAGTATAAAAATACTGGGCTTGCAATAGCTTGTAGTAGTCTTTAAGTCCTAGGAAGTCTCTCTCACTCTCTGTACTGCTTTGTTTCCTGACTTTAACCAGCTCTTCTTCTGATTTAAAACTTTTGCTACATGACTGAGCGTTTCACCCAAGGGGAAGGCAAATCACACGCAATTACACATAATAGTCAGCAGGTGGCATTGTTCCTTCATCAAACACTACAAGCCAGTGTCGTTATGTAACAGAACCTCATGCCCAAATGTAGTGAAGTAGAAAGTACAGATATTTGTTGTGTATTGGAGTTCAAAGTAAAATGTATTACGCAACTAAATTACTCAAGTAAAGTACAAATACGTGAAAACTGTACTTAATTACAGGAAGTAAATTGATAGATCTATATATATATTGCCAAAACTATTAATTTTCCTGCCTTTACATGCACATGAACTTGAGTAACATCCAATTCTTAATCCATACGGTTTATTTAATATGATGTTGGCCCCGCCCACTTTGCATTTACGACGTTGGACAAGAAGGCCTGTCTCATAGTGTCCGCTCTAATTCATCCTGAAGGGGTTGAGGTCAGGACTCTGTCCAGTCCAGTCAAGTTCTTCCACACCAAACCCGCTCATTTATAAAGCCAAATATTTTACATAAGGCAACTGTTGCTTCTCTAAGACTTTTGCTTATGTCTTTGCCTCTTCTCATTGTGTTCCATTACGCAAAGAAAAAATATTTCTCTATAACTGTCAATATATTAAATGATTTAGTGTTCTGATCTAAAATATATTTACAATATACAGAATATATTATATTAATACATTACAATATATTGAAAAATAAATAAGGAATTGCTGCTTTTCATATATTGAGAAATATATATCTTAATCTATGTAATTTTATATAGAACAATATACTTCATAATATATTGAATTTGATTAAATATATCTATTTATTTATATATTTTTTTACAATATTCTTATGCAATGTGCTTGCATGTACAAGACCATAATGAGATTGAAGCCAGATATAAATGAGATGCATGAAACACAAATGAGAAATATTATAAAAGTGTGTGTATAATTCTTAAACATGCATACAGTTTCAATAATGTTTCAATAAAACAATTATAAGTATAAATATAATGTTTTTTGTCTGCATCGCAATTATTATCCATACATGGTCTATTCATATATTGCAATATTTTAATAAATATAAGCACTAGTCTCCTATTTATGGAAATGTATTACCTTTTTTTTTGTAAAGGTTAACATACACCTGAATGCTCCAGACCAGCAAACTGACAAAACTTTTGCTATTATAGAGGCTTGCACACCTGCTGATGACCAACTAATGATTAGTAGCACCTGGCTGCAATCCTCTTAAACCTGTGGAAGCTGTAGGGGGTACTTTAGTGTCACTTACATTTTATATTTATTTTTGTCTTCATTTTTGTTAAATAATTAACGGCATGGTGGAAAAAAAGAAAAAAAGAAAAAAAAAGTGTTGCACGCCTGAGGTTGTATTTTCCTAATACTGAGAACCGCTACGAACAGATGATTAGTTATGAGTTTACAAAAGAATATATAATTAAAAGATAAAAGAGGGGATGCTTACTTTTGGACATGAATGTACACAGTCTGGCAAAAAAAAATATATAATAATAATAATAATTTTGGGTTTAATCTCAGGTGATGGGACAAGGACTGATCTGGACGATTTATTATATTTATAATTTATTATTATTATTATTATTATTATTATTATTATTATTGAGTGCATAGTTATACAGTAAGGAGTAATGTATATCTGTAAGTAGATTAAGCTTTAAATGTAACATCAAATGTGGATAAAATCATTACAGTATGTATTATCTTTTTACATTTGAGCATAAGCAGATTGTAAAATATTAAAATATCTCAGACTATATACAGGCACGAATATCTACCTATGACAACGTATAGGTGTTTCAAAACTGCTCATAAAAGCCAAAGACATCTTTTCACATGTAACCAGAAAATACACATTATTAATATTTGACTGTTCTCATCATCAGTTCTCATCATTTCCAGGGTGCTGGTTGACCTGCAATGGCAACTTCTTGTCAGGAGAGGGCAGTACAGCCATTATACCATCACTCTCAGAGAGACACTGTGTTGCAGTATGGATCCTATAACAGAGAACCAGGCAGATGCTGTGATTAAAAAAAAAAAAAAAAAAAGGCTAATTAATATAACAACTTCAGTCGATTTTAGCTCTGAACCGCTGAAGGAACAGCAAATATCCTGCACCTTATCCACACGATGTTGGTTTAGAAGCTATTTCTTCCATTTAAAATGAAGCATTCAATTTGTATTACAACAAGTTGCACAAATCGACAAATAGCGTGTGTTGAGATATTTATAGATTTACATAATTTTTTTTTTCTCTCTCTACATTGATACAGTACCTATATCTGTCTGTACATCCTGTATTGGGTCACAGGGTGCTCAAAGTCTATCCCAGGGGACTCAGGGCACTAGGCAGGGTACACCCTGGATAGGGTGCCAATCGGACACAGGGAAACAACGGGCAATTTGGGAACGCCTATCATGCATAATAATCTGCATGGCTTTAGACTGTGGGAGGAAACTGGAAAACCCTGAGGAAACCCACCAAACACAGGGAGAACATGCTAACTCCACATATGCAAGGTTTGAGTCCTGAAGCAGGGTTGACCTGTAGCGAAGTGTATATGTACTGTACATGGTGCAGTGCGTGATGATCTCTGACAGCAGAGAATAGGAGAACATCCCAACTAACGCAGCCCAGTGAGCTAGAGTGACTCTCTTTGAATGCCAATGAGAATACACACACACACACACACACACACGAGATCCAGAGTTGGAGATATGTCTAAAAAATGTAAATTAGTCCGAGCTTGACAGAATTATCTCCAACACCACAGAACATATTTCTCTAATCTTAGAACGGGGCAGAACATGATGGGGCTCAACATTAACACCTGAGACTGTTTGGAATTTTCTTTTTTTTAAATCTTCTTCTATGTTGTTTCAGTAAGTCCGTGGCTCTTCTCGCTTCCAGTTCTTCCAGCTCAAAAGAGATGTTCAGTCGTAGCCCATCAGCGCTAACGGTCAGTGTGTTGCGCATTCTGAGAAGCTTTCCCGCTCAGCACATTTGCAAAAAGTAATTACTTCCTGTCACCTCGAATCAGTCTGGTCATTATCCTTTCTCGGAAACGACGCATATCTGTCCGTAGAACCGCTCATCAATGGGACTTTTTAAAAAACATTTTATACCGTTCCGTGTCACCTCTAGTGAGAAAATTCTCAAAGATAAGCCAACAAACCACGTCAAGGTCAAAGTCATAAAGTGATGAATGACTTCACCTGTATCAGCAGGACTCATCGATTGACCTCAAGCTTATTTTGAACGAATCTGCTTGACTGCCATAGTGTTCTGTATGAAACCTTCCATATTTCATTTCTTAAACAATTTAACACAGGTTCCAGAGGTTGAAGTGTGTGTGTGTTAATGCTCCAGCTGAAATATCATTCCGATACTGCATTTTTTTTATCCCTCAATCTCGTAAACTTATTTCACTCTGCGTGAGCCAGGGGAGGGGATGTTCTCATATGAGGTCACATTAGGGGGAAAAGCCAGGGACTTGTTCAAGCCTGACAATACAGAAAAAAAAGGAATATTTCATTTCTCATGTTTTTCGTATACATGCATTTGTATTTTGTATAAATGACTAAAAGATACACGCTTATATAATATACAATTATAATAAGCTTTTATGTAAGGTTAGAATAACATTCTAATTATGGAATAACAAAATGATTCGCAGTGGGTTAGTGGTTAGCACTGTCACCTTGCACCTCAAGGTTCCGGGTTCGATTCCCACCTCGGGACTTTGCATGATCTCCCTGTGATTGGTGGGTTTCCTCCGGGTACTCCAGTTTCCTCCACAGTCCAAAGACATGGAGATTAGACTAATTGACATTCTCAAATTACCCATGTGAGTGTGTGTGCCCTGCGATGAATTGGCACCCCCATCCAGGGTGTACCCCGCCTCATGACCTAAGCCTCCTGGGATAGGCTCCAGGCCACCCGTGACCCTGAATACAGGATAAAGTGGTATAGACGATGAGTGAGTGATTCACATATACACATGATTAAAAAAACAGAAACAAATATCTATTGGTAGATATATCATTTACAGTATAATATAAATGTTATACAGCTATACATATATATATATTAATGTTATCTTAATTGCACATTATTTTATAATACACTGAGAACTGAACTCCAGCAAAAGTTATGTAGAGGGAAAAAAAAAGGGAAGGCTGTAGACGAGGAGAATGAGCTCATGGATTTGGATTAGGACGAATTAACTCGCTCGCTTATGCGGATTCGCTCCACTCCCACAGCACACAGGAACACACACAGTGTGTGTGTGTGTGTGTGTGTGTGTGTGTGTGTGTGTGTGTGTGTGTGTAAAGACTGAAACAGAAACCCACATGGATCTCCTACTCTCTTAACGATTCCTATGATCTGTAATTTCAATACTTGCGTGGAATTCATGAGGAAATTAATGCTTAGACAAAACATACACACACAGACTGCAAAGAGAGAATATGACTCTAAAATACAAGCCTGCATAAATCGACACTCTCATAATCCTCCAATTCCACCGTTTATCTTTAAAAACAATCGCACTCCTAGGGGAACTGATTCTGTCCAGCACTGATATCAGAGGTCAAGGGTCACTTTTGCCTGATAGAACAGAAGAAAGAGAAAAAAAAACAGGCACATAAGGGGAATAGATGACCTTGCTCGTCATTTAACAAGGACAGAGGGGACAGAAATAGAGAGAGAGAGAGGGAGGGAGGGACACAAAAAGGAGGAATGAACCGTGATTCACCGTGACAATCAGGTGCTCCGTTGCCATGGTGACGGCGACAACGCACCCGTCCCGATGACGACACGACATCTCAAAGCTGCTTACTCTAAACTCCAGGACTGTGTGTGTGTGTGTGTGAGATTTGAAGCTATAATCATAAACCCTTGTGTGCTGTGATTCACTAAAGAACGTTGTGTGTGTCTTGTTCATTACACACTGGCTGATATATTTCAAGTGTTTATTTCTTTTCGTTTTGATGATGATATTTACAGCTAATGAAAACCAAAAATCTCAAAAAATGAATATTGCGTAAAAGTGAAATATTGGCGACTCAGGGTGTCACACTTTAGTCAGCAACTTAATTCAAAACACCCGCAAAGGTTACCTAAGCCTTGAGATGGTCTCTTAGTCTGGTTCAGCAGGCTACACCTTCATGGGAAAGACTGCTGACGTGACCGATGAACATTGACATTGATACGACATGGAGGGTAAGACACAAAAGGTGGCTGGCTGTTCACAGAGTGCTTTATCCAAGCACAGTAATGGAAAGTTGAATGAAAAGGAAAAAAAAAAAAAAAAAAATGGTGCACTACCAACAGTGTCCTTGAGAGGATTGTGAAACGAAGCCCATTTAAGAATTTGGAGGAGATTCACAAGGAGTTGACTGCAGCTTCAAGTCAGTGCTTCAATAGGGCTAAGAACAAAAAGGACTGCACTGTTGCTCAGTGGGCCAAAGTCCTCTTTTTAGGTGGAGGTCATTTTTGCATTTCATTTGGAAATCACAATTCCAGAGTCTGGAGGAAGCGAGGAGAGTCACAGAATCCACACTGCTTGAGGTCCAGTGTAAAGTTTGCACAGTCAGTGGTGGTTTTAGGAGCCGTGTCATCTGCTGGTGTTGGTCCACTGTGTTTAATCAGGTCCATGGTCGGGGCAGCCGTCTACCAGGAAGCTTCATGAAGATGCATGGATGCAGGACTTTGGTTTCACTACCAAAAGTACTAATCCCTGGTTTAAGGACCATGGTGTCCCTGTCCTTGATTGGCCAGCAAACCTAAACCACATATAGAATCTATGAGGTATTGCTCCCAATATTGCTATAACACCTCAGCCGTGCCACAACCTGAACGCGTCCGATGCAGCACACGCCACACTGATGCAGTAATTCATGCAAAGGGAGCACAGACCAAGTACTGCGTGCTGTACATGGTTTTTTGCTTTTAAAGGTCTTAAGTAATATAAAAATTTTCTGAGATATTGAATTTTGGGTTTTCATTAGCTGTAAGTCATAATCATAATCAATCAAAAATATCAGTGTCCTCCGAGTGGCGCAGTGGTAAAGCGCTCGCCCTATCATCCGGAGATCGCTGGTTCGAACCCCGGGTGATGCTGTT
>JAQQZT010000013.1:9578132-9589767 GCA_030068275.1 Clarias platycephalus | reverse complement strand
GGTTTACGAGTGTTTTGGAATACGAGCCCGCTTCCGGAACGAATTATGCTCGTAATCCGAGGTTCCACTGTATATGATAATGATATATCAATATAATATTCATCACACTACTTTTCTTTTCCTGAAGTGTGTATACAGTACTTTTTTTTTTTTTTTTGGATGACTCTGTATTTCCTGTAAATCACAGCAGGGATGCCTTACGAGAGGCTTTGTTTCACCTCCATGGTGATATATTATGAGAACCTTAAAAAGACAATTGAAAAATTTATAAATCAAAGAAAAAGTGCAATGTAAAGTTTTAACATTATTAAGAAAATAAAATACTAGTTTCGTTTCTTAATTTGTGTGTGTGAAATAGTTTGCAATACAAAAAAATAAAAATCACACACAACACAATGCATAATGTTTAATACTGTAGAACCAGTGTTATACAGTATTAAACACGTGTCCTGTCTGTAAAATGCCTGAATCATTGCCTGTTTCTGGATGTTGCTTAGCAACAAAGTTGTGTAGCATAAAGATCAAACACTGTAATTGATTATATTATTTTTGTAGCCATTCTTATAAACACAGTAATACATTTACTGCTTTACCAGCTTTCCCTATAATATCAGTATTTTAATTAAATATATACGTGTTTATTAGAAATAGCTCCATGTTTAATCGTGTAATTATTTCTGAGTCTGAAGAGAAAGAAAAACATCTAATAACTTCATTAAGTCATAATTGTTCCGATGCAAGTCGGAGCTTCATCCTAGACACAATTTCATTTCTCTCACCACCCTGAGAAACTAATGCTGTATGACTAGGGTCAGTCTTCGGGGAGTGTTTGTGCATCTCATGTACACGATAAACTCTTGTTCTCAATCTTAGTGCTTTTATTCCCAGCGTTTCTGCTCCGTCCTCTCGGTCTGCTTCACAGAGCTTTCTGAACATCCCTCTTTCTTTCTTTTTCATGGCTGCTTTTTCATTTGCGAGTGAGCGCCGGCTTCCTCGTAACCTGCTGGTGTTGACACGGCTCTGTCGGTGTGAAATATTGCGTCTCACCAGGATGCCCCGGCTCAAGCGGCGTGCATAATTTTAAAAAGTGCTGCTTTGGAAAGCGAGGGGGAGGTCAGACGGATCGCGGCGGAAACAGAAAACAGCCGAAGAAAGAAACGACATGGATATGTATTAAGCATCTGTTTGTGAATTAATACGTAAGATGATCGGCTGCGGACCTGTGGGCTGGCGAGCGGACATGTTGTCTCTTTCCGATCATAAATATAAGACATAAATCTGCTGAAAATTGGTGCCTCTTATAATTAGCGCCAGCACTTATGATGATCCATCGCATGGGTAATTGTTAGGCCGCATCCAAACAATCGTGGAGCGAAGCACATTCTGGGAATCAGTATTAGGAGTCAAAATTAAGGTTTTGATTTTTTTTATTGTAATCATCGTTTTTTGTTTTGTTTGTTTTTGTTTTGATGTGTATTTAATTTCTTGAATGTTATGTTTAGCAATTATTAAGCATTGAACATGTCAATTCGCCAAAGTCACTTTTGCAAGTATGTGGTGCTTGGCAAAAACCCAAACTCATATCTTAGTCCATTAACAAACCGATCTAATCAATTACCTACCTATCTACTTTAATAAACCTATCGACCCCCCTCTGTGGTTCCTGAGTGTGTGATGGCAGGTGTTCACAGCTGCAGGCGGTCAGTAAGTTTGATTTTAAGAAGTGGCACTGAAGCGAGTAGTGCAAACAGGTCACCAGAGCATCCATTCCACCCAAGGCTATATGTATGTGTGTGTGTGTGTGTGTGTGTGTATATATATATATATATATATATATATATATATATATATATATATATATACATATATACACTGTATATATACACAGTATATACAGTATATGTGTGTATGTGATGACAGACATTTGCGTTCCATGAATATTTAAACTCTTTTAGAGCTTTTAAGAGCTTTTATGATTACCCCCCCCCCCACACACACACACTTCATATTCTTTATGCAGGCACAAGGGGAAAAAATTATGTGTGATCTTATGTGGCATTCTATGCTTCATTTCCTCTCACTATGCATTTGCTTTAGTTCCCACCGATGTCCATTAAGACCCGATTCGTGCATCAAGGTCAGCGTCCTGACCTCCTCACGCTCCGTCCCTCACAGTCACATTAAAAGGCACTTGAGAGCACCGATACCCTGCCATCCCAAACAGCTCCTGTTCAGCTCATGCAGGGAAGCGCTGTGCTTTTTCACACGTGCGGACAGCTCGTGTGTGTGTGTGTGTGTGTGTGTGTGTGTGTGTATATATATATATATATATATATGCAAATCAAATGTATGTATGCGGTATATACATACATAAAGATGAACAATCAGCAGAATTATAGCGGTGTGTGTCGAGAGGCATAAAATTTCTTTTTTTTTAAACTGTGTGCGAAAAGCAGGCACATAGCACTGAGCTCCTGATGAAACAATCATGTACGACCTTGAGCGATGAGCTTCGAGCTAAGAGCAATAAAACGTGTAAGGCACACAGTGTGTGTGTGTGGAAAAAAAAAAACACTGTTAGGCCAATCAAACTGGCATCTCATAACGCTGACATCAGCATAAAGCCGCTACGAGGATTACGACGATATTCGGATAATACAAGATGAAAGATTGTTTTTGTTGCCATATTCAGTGCAATACACACAGATAAGCAGTGTAAAGTTAAATTCTTGCTCTGCATTCCTTCCGACAAAACTTTCAATATTGTACAGAGTATGTTATTAAATGGTTGGAAATTACACCCACACATGGAGTGTGAGATATCAAAATATAAACTAAAGTAGCACATGCTGAACGTGACATAACCTCGTCAGTATTCAATTATATACAATGTTATTATATTATATTACATACAATATTACAGTACAGTTAGTCCCTGATTTATGAGCATTCATGTTACGAATTTCCGCAGATACGAAAGACCGCAGATCTATGAACACTCATAAATACAAAGCAATTGGAAGTAGCTCATGTGTATTGTACAAAAAATAGACACTGCAGTGCACTATATACTAATATTTACAACTATATACAATATTGTCAGTGTGTAAGTGAATGTATAAAATGTCCAAAGTATTATATATAAAGTGTCCATGCATATTTTATGTGTGTGCATGTTGGAGAAATGAGTCGGCCTCACCAGTTTCAATAAATCAGTCCAGGAGAACGATAATAGAAAATGGCTGTCCTGTAAAGTTGTCCCCACGGTGAAAAATCCAAATTTCGGAAAACGGGACAGAGTTAACAGTCCTAAACAGCTCTGAGACAAAATGGCATCTATTCTAGCATGCAGTGAACACAATTTAGCATTGGCCACCAATCGTCTTCCTCGGTTGCCTTTAAATGAGGTCAGCAAACCCCGTGGCATCACCGGGATTCCCCTTGCAATTTGGAGGCTCAGACTCGAAAGAGTGGAACCAAAACACCAAATGTGTGTGTTATTTTTTTACATGTCAAAGGTGTACAAGACTTACTCTGTCTGACTTCCAAACAAATCCGACTTACGAACAAATCCAACTTACAAACAAATCCGACTTACGAACGTGCTCCCAGAACAGAACTTGTTCGTAATTCGGGGACCTGCTGTAGTATATTATGTAGACTAAATTAAAGGAAAAGGAACAAGTGTTTTACTGCGACAGGCTGCAAAGTGTCTAAAGATACAATTAATACTTTTTTTTAACAACTTCAGGAGCAACCTCATTTCCCCTCTCGTCTGTTTTAATCAATCAGCATTCCGCATCACCAGTATACTAATCACCGGCCTGATCATCTGTCATCATCTGCACCTGTTTCTCACTGGTTCATGCATCAAGTTAAATGGTTGAATGCTTGAATAATGTATAAGTCACCGTGTGGCTTATTAAACAAACATTCCTCGGAAACTGGTCAGGTACAGGGATTGGACTGAAAATGAGAGCCAAAAAAAGTTCTTCAGGAAGCCTGGAGAACTATTCCTCAAGTCTACAATACAAAAAGGGGAAAGTCTGGCAATTAGGAAGAAAGATATGAAGAAATGAAGGGTGGCTCAAGACTTTTGCAAGACTTTGTGGTTATGAATTATTAACAAACATTACTGTAGGTGACGTCGGGGTAATTTCAGCTACAGGGTAATTTTGTCCAGAAGAATTCTGAAAGTCTAATTAAACTATAAATATGACTTTTAGATACATCAAGATTTTTATCAACCAACACGTCAACTGCTGCTGGAGAGATAATCTTACATACTTTTTAAACTTTTGAGTAGATATACATAATTCATGACTTTATCAAGACTTCTATTTTTGGCTTAAAAGTTTGACTTAAAAGTTTATATCATTAGTTTCAAACTAACGGTTGCCGCTTTTCATAAGGAGAGTACAGTTGGGGTAAATTTGGGCATGGGGATAAATTTACCCTGCGAACATGTAAGTTCTATACTATGCTTGGCTTACTGGTACAGCAGAATTTGCTTGTTAAACCAATATTAGTATTACTATCAGTATTTACATATGCATTTTACTATAATTTGTTGCTTAATCTTTTTGTATTTTGTATACAGTAACGGAGAAACCAAGTGCAATAAGTTTCAATGCAATAAACAAGTTTATTGTGAGAGAATGTAAAAAACCTGACCTGAGAGCCCAGCGTTATCATGTAGTAGATTAAATATAATCCAAACGTTCTACCACCATAATAAAAACACATTCATATTTTGAATATTTAAAAATTTGTGTTAAAAATTTGTTTCAAAATGTTGTTAATACTTTAATACTTAACCCAGCTGTTACAAATTTAAAATATATTTTATTTTATAAAAAAAGAAATACATGAAAATGGCTAAAATTCGCCTATACATTGCAGTGAAATGGTTTTTAATATATGATATGACATAGTGATGTCTCGATATAATAAGTGTTGCTTGTGGGGTTTGTTTTCATTTTCAATGAAAGTACAATATTTGGAATTTAATATAGATACAGTTCTTGCTGTGAAACAAACGTTGTGCATTAGAACTGCGGCTCTCAAATTCAGGGTCTCTTGACTTGATTGGTAGTTTTCAAATCTCCTCTTTTAATCAATCAATCTATGTATCTTAATATAAAAAAGTATACTGTTTGCCAATAGTTACATTTATTACTGGGAAAAACACCCAAACAAGCAATATATATAAAAAAAATTTATTTATTTATTTATTTATTTATTTTAAAGACACCTCTCCCTATTGGAGTCTTGTTGACTCTCGTAACTAGTGCTTCTCAAATATTCGCATAAAGATCAAAATCATGGTATGGAACTGTGCAATTATTTAATTACAAAAGGCTGCAATTTATGACTGGTAGACAAGACTAGAGTGCATCGAGACCAAAATGAGATAAAATTTTTAAGGGGATCAAATTTTTAAGGGGTTGAGAACAAAGCAGGACAAGACCAAGTCTAGACCAGACCAGTGCAAGTCCCACGCTGGGACATTGTGCGTTTACGATAACTTGAATCTAAGAGGTACTGAACTTTGATACCTTTTTGTATCACAATATCACAATTGATGACAAATTTCAATACATAAAAAGTACATTTTATCAGCACCAGCAAGCCAGTAAGCATACAGCATTCTGATTAGTTGACTGCTTGCCCATTAATGTTAACAAACACCCTTAAGCTGTGGTGAATCACTCACTGATCGTCTATACCGCTTTATCCTGTATATAGTTTGGAGCCTATCACAGGAGACGTAGGGCATGAGGAAGACATTTAGAAGGAGATCCTCTGGCACCAGTTCTCCAGAATTCCAATCTCCTCTAGGTAGTCCGTTTCACAATTGTCAGTGATCAGGCCCACCATGACGGTGTCGTCAGCAAACTTGATGATGGTGGTGGTCACGCAGTCATACGTGTACAATGAGTACAGCAGTGGGCTCAGAACACAACCCTGGGGGGCTCCAGTGCTGAGAGTGAGGGAGGCTGAGACATGTTCACCCATCCTTACTGCCTGTGGTCTGCTAATTAGGAAATTGGAGATCCACTAACACAGAGATGGACTAAGTCCCAGGTGCTCCAGCTTGGTGGTGAGTGTGGAGGGAATTATAGTATTAAATGATGAACTGTAGTCGACAAAGAGCATTTTAAAATAATTCCCCATTCTAGTGTCCAGGTGAGTGAGTGCTGAATGGAGGAGGTGTGAGATAGCGTCATCTGTAGAGCAGTTTGGACAGTAAGCAAACTGTAATGGGTCAAGTGTGTCAGGTAGTGAAGAAATGATGAAGTCTTTGACCAGCCGCTCAAAGCACTTCACCCCTACTGAGGTGAGGGCTACAGGGCGATAATCGTTGAGGGAAGCAGGACGGGGTTTGGGACAGGAACAATGATGGACTCTTTAAAGCATGTGGGGATCACCGACTGGGTTAAGGAGATGTTGAATATTTCAGTGAACACAGGTGCTAGCTGGTCTGCGCAGGCTCTGAGGACTCGACCTGAGATGCCGTCTGGTCCTGCTGCTTTCCTGGTGTTCACTCTCCTGAAGGCTCTCCTCACGTCATGCTCGGAGATGATGAACGCATTTCTGGTGCTGGCAGTGTCTTCCTGTCTGCAGCCACGAAGCGAGCATAGAAGGTGTTCAGCTCGTCGGCCAGAGACACGCTCGAGTTCGTCATACTGGATGTTGGTGCTTTGTAGTCCATTATTGTCCTTAGTCCCTGCCACAGGCTCCTAGAGTCACACTGTTGGAGCTGTGACTCTAGTTTTCTCGCATAGTGCTACTTCGCCTTGTCCATGGCACCCGACGCAAGTGCTGCGTTATAGACAGCTGTGCGAGATCTCAGAGCGATGCTAATTTTTTACATTCGTTTCATCCTGCTTCCGTAAACACGTTGATGTCATCGGAGCTGCTTTGGAACATGACACAGTCTGCATCATCGAATGCATCCGGTAAAGCCTGTGTTTGTATTTTGGCATGAGGAAGATGGCGGCGTGGTCGGATTTCCCCAAACGTGGGCAAGATTGTGCCTTGTAGCCATTCTTGACTGTTGTATAGTAAGGATCCAGTGTCCTTTCACCCCTGGTGGGGCAGGTGATATGCTGATAAAAGTTTGGCGTCCTGGTGTTGTGTTTTGTGCTGTGTGAGTGCCTCATGCAGCTCACATAGAGCAGTGACCGTGTCCACTTGTGGTGGAATATAAACGGCGCTGATTATGACCAATGTAAATTGGTGAATGTGGTGGATTGGTTGATGTGCTGAAATATGAAACAATAAGAATTTATGATCTGTAATGTAATGGGTTTAGAGTCAAATGTTTGCACCATTCAGGAGTCTCATCACCATATTGTGTTGAAAGTCTTCTGCAAAGTCAATCGTTTTTACGCCTTCAGTCCCAGTTTGATTTGAATGCCCCTCATACTGTATGTACTAAACTTTTAGTATATACTGTACTACGACTAACTGTGTTTAAAGTTTAAAAACCACAGTAGCCTTTAAACCTACAAAAGGTTTTCCAGATCTGTAACTACTTCTGAGTGTAAGGTCAAAGCTTTTGATTTGAGATGCAGCCCATGACAACAATCAATACAACAGAAATTCGTACAAGCGGCAATGCTTGTTGCTGTGCGTGAAATCATTAAGCATTTTATAGCTTGGCTTGGAACTCTGACAGATGATTTGCTTCCAAAACCATAGTGAATGTCGCTTATAATTCTCGAAAACATTGTAAAGCAGTGCATGTTGCACGTTCTCAACCCAAAAATAAAATATACTTATTTTACTATAATATGCTCCTCTGGAATGCCACCATAAAGTAAGACCAGCTGGCAGCTCAGCTCTGAAGGCATGAAGACATGCACACACACACAACAGCATCTGCAATCAAAGTGGCCACCTGACAGTAGCCAATGCAGAGGCAGTACAGCCAGGAAAAATAAAAAATATACACGAGACCGGGTCTGTCACGCTGCTGGAGAGCACTGTTGTAATAGTGTGCCATATTTCCTGGAAACACACACCACAACGTGTAAAGCACCACAATTAACCAGCAATGCCAGAAATGTGCCACATTACAGCCAGCCAGAATGTGCTTCTATGAGCAGGTCCAGGATAGAAATCAATAAACACAGAAAAGGAGAAATATGCAAGCATGTGTAAAAGGTAGTGCCAATTTATTTTTTATTCTGTTTTTTTTCTTGTTTGTGCGTGCATGTAAAAACACAATTTAAAAAAACCATCTGATTGTAGAAGGTCTTAGGTATTAGGCAATAATAAGTACCCCCATGATTCAATAGCTGGTAGATCCACCTTAAGCAGCAATAACTTGAAGTAATCGTTTCCTGTATGACTTTATCAGTCTCTCGCCCATCCTTCTTTACAACATTGCTTTAGGTCAATGAGGGTTTTGGCTATTCGCATACAGTATGCACAGCTCTCTTAAGGTCCCGCCGCAGCATTTCAAATGACGTTGCAAATGTCTGGACTTTGACTAGGCCATTCCAAAAACTTGATTCTTTCATTTTCAGCCATTCTGATGTAGATTTCCTGGTGGCTTCGGATCATTGTCATGTTGCATGAGGCCATTTCGGGACTTTAGCTGGCCATACATTTACCTCTAGAATACTGTGGTATACAGAGGAGTTCATGGTCGACTTAGTACCTGCATGGTGCCCAGAAACTATGAGGTGTTTCTGCTGAAAACATGCCAAACATGGCGCATGGCATTAAGGCAAAACAACTTCATAGGACGGTGTTGCAAAAGTCTTGTGGTTTGTTCAGATGCAGTTTTGCGAACCTCAGTCGTTCTTCCATCTTCCTTTTAAACCGCAAACTAGAATGTTCAGTCTTCTTCTAATTGTGCTGTCATTGACTAAAATTTAACATGCTCAGTGTGGCCTGTAGGGTCTCAGATGTAAGTCTTGGTTTTTTTTTTTTTGTATTTCTCTGAGCATTGCACTATTTGACCTTGGGTGAATGGGCTGGATCGACTCCAGGACTCCTGCCAACTGTCTTGAATGCTTTCCGCTTGTAAATAATCTTGCTCACTGTAGAAGGTTGAACTCAAATTGTTTGGAAATGGTTTTATAACACTTTCCAGATTAATGTACGGCAAGAATTGCTTCTCTAAGATCATTGCTTTTGGGTGTGTTTCCTTTGGAGTTTCTGTAACCTACAGTGCTTTCAGCTAAAGCATACCTATATTATGCTGTATTATGTTTAATGCAATAATCAGCATGCAAGTGAATGCTCCAATTAACAGCCTAGACCGACAGTATGATTTGGTCACCCATTAGGATTACCCAGACTAAAAAGTGATATCTGCTGTAACGTAATAATGTAAGCTAATAATGTAAATCTTAACTAGTAATCTAGTTTAGTGCATTAATCGTGACTAATGGAAAAATAAGAATATGAGAATTCAGTGCACTACATTTGCACATACTCTATTCGATAAACTGGCGTTCTGTCCTCACAAGGCCCATAAAATATATTACAGTACATGAGTCCAGTAGCATCTATACAGTTGGTATAGAAAGGAATGCCCCATCTTTAAAATGATCGCATGCAGCTTGAAATTAAGACAGACTTTAAGGTTTTGTAAAGTATTATCCTCCTTCTAGAACGACTTGTAAACTCAAAGGTGAAGCTAACAGTAATGGGAAGTTTGAATCATTTTAGTGACTTGGTTCTTTGACTTGGATCTTTGAATCTCGTTCATCAAAATTAACAAATCTTTTTTTTTAGTCATTTAGTTCATTTGGTTCTTTTGATCAGAAATAAAATAAAATGTTACATTTTCAATAAACACGTCTACATGCACAATATTCGGCTCTAGTTCCAGTAATGAAAATATTACAGCGGAGCTACAGTAAGGACATATGATAAACAGAATGAGTGGCTCACCTCTCATATCTTCTAGTCCGAGTCGTTCATTCTTTTGAATCTATTGCACCGCATAGCGTCTATGAGGGTCACGTGACAAAAGAACGAACAACTCGGGACTAGAAGACTCATTGAGAATCGTTTAATTCTGTTCCCTGTGTACTGCACTGCATAGTGTCTATGGAAGTCACATGACAAAAGAACGAACGATTCGGACCAAAGACTCAAAGGTAACCACTCATTTCTGTTTCCTGTACATAACCTACGATGATTTGCGCATGTGCGCCCAGTAGAAAATGAACAAATCACTCTATCACTCTCCGAGACTACTCGTTCTTCTGAGTCATGTTAAAGACTCGTAAAAAAAAATAATTAATTGTTCATGAACAACCCATCACTAGAAGCTAATCACTTTCTCAATGGCGCACAAAGCCAATGGATCATTCTAAATAGCTCATGAAAAGAGCTTTCCTGGAGCATTCCAGTCCAGGCTAACATTCAACTGTGGGTGGCAAGGCACTGTTAAAAGATCTTGTTGTTCACAGGCACAAGTCCGGAGATGAAACATTTCAAAGGTTTTATCTCTGCCCAGAAGCACAGTAAAGTCAATTATTAAGTGGAAGGTATTTGGTACAACATAGACCTTCCATGAATCAGGACATCACTCCAAACTGAATGAAAGAGCCAGGAAGAAACTGGCCAGAAAGGCTACCAAGAGGCCAACAGCAACTCTGAAGCAGTTTCAGAAACGTATTACACAGTGTGGTCATTGTGTGCCTGTGACAACAATAATGTAGCTCAACAAATGTGGGTTGTATGGGAGGGTTCGAAGAAAAAGGCCATCCCTCAAGAAAAGCCACATGCAGACATGACTGAGCTTTGCAAAAATAGTTTAGAATGAAATAATATAAGTTTGAAATAAAATAGTTTCATCAAACAGAATGTAGTATTTTAGAATAGAATATATTTAACAAAACAGAGTAAAGGTGTTAAAATAGAATAGTTTTTAATTACAACTAACGACAAGTCTGGGGAAAATATTAAGTATGGCCACGTGGAATGTGTGTGTGCTTGTGTGTTTGTGTGTGAGAGAGAGAGAGCGAGAGAGAGAGGGAGAGGAGGGGGCATGGTTTGGCCTGGTTGCCTTAGCAACTCCTGTTGGTGCATGGCTGACACACACAGACAAAATGTAATTTGATCTCTTGCGCTCACTTTAAAGAGAAAAAGATTGTGCTGGATATCTCATGTCCTAGTCTTTTTTTTGATTGTTCCAATGAGGAAGCTTTTATTTGTGCAGGATGTTAAATTTCATGTGTGTATTTCAAAAACTGGGTTTAGGATAGTACTTTTTCCAAATTGGTTCAGTGGCATTTTTTATTATCTTATTTTTCTTAATTTTAATTTGCCAGTTTAATCTACAGTATAAACTCCCAAATAGATTGACCAATGTTCTCCAATTAAAGGTTGCACATTGTAGGGGAATTAATCGAATTTCGATTTCGGGTCTCAACGATCACAAAAATGGTGTAATCGAAAAAAACGATTATTCACTTTTTTTGTAAGTTATTTTGACCTGCGTTCTGACGTGCGCGCATCCGCACTTTCGCCCTTCCGGAAGCCCGAACTCTCTCACGCTATACTGTCAGCGCTGAAGTTGCGTTTGTTGTATCTGATCGCATTTAAAAATCAGCGCGAGTGAAGATGGCAGAAAAAGAGCAGCCACAGAAGTCTTTGGTCAACA
>JAQQZT010000013.1:9516066-9528399 GCA_030068275.1 Clarias platycephalus | reverse complement strand
TTGCGTCCGCCTTCATGCATCATTGCTGCCATCTTAACTCATTTTGGAAAATTATGCTTATCACGTTTTATAACATGTTACTAAAGATAGTAAGTAGTTGTTGCTGGTCTCTCAGGCTTATGATATTATAATATAATACAAATATTACGTAAATGAAATTATGAATAAAAATAAAAAGCCTAAAAGAATTTAAAATCAGCTGGCCAATAAAGACACATGTTTGAAATTTTAATTTAAAATCTATCTACTGTATCTATTTTAGTAACCCCGCCCACCCAATAGCAGCTGTCCAGTCAGGACACGGTTCAGTACAAACGTGTACGCACACCTAACCGCAGCGGCCAATGAGGATGCAGCGCTGTAAGACCCGCCTCATAGCTGCTAGCCATTAAGGAAACAGTAATGCCTACGTTTGTGCCTGAAGGGCAAACCTACTGGAAATATGAGGAACAAAAGTAAAAACTTGATTTTTTTTCTTTTTTCCATTTATTGTTAGTTTTTTGGTTTGCAATTATTTTATTCATACTCAATTTATTTACTTGGTTTAATTCTTTTATTATTTGTTCAGTCTTTGTTTGGCACAAATCCAATTCCACACAAATTGTAGGCATTTTAGCTACACGCTAATTTTTTTAAAAGCATGCCTTACTCATTCTTTTCTTATCAAACGCACTGCCAAATCTCTCGACCATTGTGTTTTTCTATCTCAGGATTTGCTGAATCTGTCCCTACTAGAGATCAGCAATGGGACTGTGATGTAACAGAATCTTCCAGACAACCAGGTGTGAAGCTCACAGGATGAAAATGAGCCACACTCTCGAGCATATGGTGTTCATTTATTTTAAGTAAAAGCTTTAGTCTATCATTTGAATCTGGATCGTATAACAGTTGGGGAAACACCTTGAATGGAATGCCACAGTTTACCTAAGATCACCATGTACATACTGTACATACAGATTCACAACTGAGGGCTCTTCAGAGTCGCCAGTAGATTTTGGACTGCTCGACCACTTCTATTAGGCAACATGGGTGAAACCAGCATGCAAGATTGGTCTGTGTTTCACGCACCTGTCTCATCCCTCCTTCCAAGCAGATCTTAAATGGTCATTTCATATTCAATGTCTCTTTAGGTTATTTAATCATTTCAGCCCTATTGCCTCAGCTGCTCAATTTGCAGCTGAAACATAAGAGATAATAATGAATTGTCTGTTTTTAAGATCAAGTCCGGAAAAAAGGTCATTTCTGTTCAGAATTTGATGATTAATTCAGTGCACCGTTTTCCCTCCAAAACTACTGATCTATTACAGTAACTTTCTCTTAAATAAGGCATTTAACTATAATAAGTGCTACACTAGGGATTAAACAGGGATAAAACTTTTATATGAAAGCACTGTCATCTATTAGTTTTTTTTTCTAAATGTTTGTCTATTTTGATGCTTTTAACTGTATCTCAACAAGCACATTATCATGATTCTGTTATGAGATTTATAGTTATTGTGGAAAATTATGCAACATTTTTTTAGTTTTAAGTAATCTGATTGGACGAGTGGCATTCCACGAGTGCTGATATAGAGCATAACAGCACTGGGACGTTTTAACTATATGTATCACTATAGATCTTCTACAATTGTTAATCACACTAACTGTCGGTCGCAGCATGGGTGAAAGCAGAGCATCTTAAACAACACACTGTCTACTTAGTAATCGCTTCTACTATGATCCAAACTGCCTCTGAACCGTCTATGTTTTGTCCGCTGCTAACACACAGCTGAATATCAAATCCCTCTCTAATTCCTGATCAATTACCTGCCAGCACAAAAGAGGTCTACTACAAATAACAAATACAGTACATATGACCTTTAACACTATATGTTTATGTACAGGTTTGTGCCCTACTTACGAATGAGTTCTGTTCCAGGAGCATGCTCGTAAGTCAGATTTGTGCGTTTGTTGGATTTGTAAGTTGAAACTCCACAACCCAAAAATATTCATATAAAAATTATTAATAGAAAATATAATCCGAAATGCACTGCAGTGTCTATTTTTGTACCATACGCGTCAGCTACTTCTGCGATTTGTATACCACGGTTCCTTTATATCTGCGGAAATTCGTATCTCAAACGTTCGGAAGTCGGGGGCCACCTGTATGTGTTATTTCTAGTAATTTCACATTTTAGAGATCCAACCTAATGACCCTCCCCTCCATCTTCATCGGTTCCTAACTGTTGGTCTCCAGATCAACTCTTTTATATATAACTAATAACCCTCTTCATAATTATGAGTGCATTTACAGTACTTTAGTTTGAAAAAGGGTATTATATCAGTATTATTGTTGGCAAACAGGTTTTCCTTTAAATATTTGCAAACTGGATTGTTGTCTAGACAAGCCAAGAAGCAGCTAAGCATATGTCGAATGTAAACGCAGTTAATCTAAAACAGATGGCTTGAGGCTTTTGTGCTCCATTTGAACTCAACAGATTTTCTTTTTCTCTCTGCAATTATTTTTTAATAGCTTGAATAATTCAGATCAGATGTTACTCATGATATACACTGACTCATACTGTATAATCACTACAGATTGTATTAAAACTGGACATTTCTTTATATTAACAAAGCAAATCTAGCAAACTGACACCACCCATGGCTACCTCAAGCAGAGCCGTGTTTATGCTGCGGGTTGCCGAGCTGCACGTGCGTCAGCGCAGCAGCGGGACGGCATGCCTGTCCATTTGAAAACTAATTATACCGAGGTTTTTATGGGCCATTAAAACGGCACGGCTTCTCGTTCTAAACATGCGCGAGAAACTGATATGGAGACAAGTATTGCCAGATTAAAGAGTTTATTGCAGTCTCTGAGTGTGCATATGCATGTATATAACTTGACAGCTTTAATGCTGGCAGAACGCCAGAAGTGTGGGCAGAAGTGTGCGGACTTGGATTGTCATGCAACATCACAATGCCCTTGGAGAGCCGTCCTCTGCAAAGTTTTGGCTTCAGCTCTTTAATGAGGGTGTCACTTTTGATTGTTGAACCTTTTTCCTGACAATGTTCAAATACTGGCCCTTAAAAATCACAGAAAACTGTAAGCATCAATTTTGCAGCTGATGAATCCATGTCTCATCACCAGTAACAATTTCGTTGAGAAACTTCAAGAGACCGCAAGTTGTTACGGCACCAGGTACCCCCTCAGACCACAAAAAGTTCATCACTGTACGCCGCTTTTCTTTTATGCAAAACACAAGTGAGGCATCCATTTTTTCTCGCATTGCAGTTACAAATGAACTGATGTAACATGTTCACAGCAATGACTGGGGAGACAGGAACCTAGAACGGGGAGCGCTGATAAGTTCAACAAAAGTACATGAATATAAATAATATACATATGTATATACATATATGTAGTTGCAAGAAACGATGAGCGGGCCCAAGCACCAAAATCCATCGGGTGCGTTTTGGCAAACGACTCAAAATAACTGGCCTCCTGTTGAGTTGTGCCCATGACATGCGGTGTGAAAGTTGTTCGGCTCAATTAACTATAAATGTATACTAAGTTTCATGAGTATACGTGTAATTGTGTATGAGCTATGCCAGCAAAATTTCATGTGGGGGCCCCTGAGGGCCCCGGGCTACGCGACTCGCAGGCATCCAAATGGCAGCAGATTCCAACCTGTCATGAGTCTTTGAGTATGTTAAGACCCACAAAAAGTCCAAAAAGGTGGAAAATAAATAAATAAATAAATCCTTATTAGGGCTCTGCGCACCCTATAGTGCTTTAGCCCTAATAACCTGAGTGCGGATAATTTTTGACTCACCCTTATTTCAATTGATAATATCTATAAAAATTTCAAAAATCTGATCGGGATCATTTTCAAATCGTAATACTTTCAGAATCCCAATACAAATAAAATCAACACCTGCTGTAGGTATCGTGATGATATCGTATCAGGCGGTCCCTGGTGATTCCCTTCCCTAATAAATAACCACAGAAAGGGGTTCACATGAGCGATATGGTTTGCTCCGTATTTAATATAGTGCACTCTGTGTGAGATGGATGGCTTGAAGTTTGGCTCGGGTCCTGCTTTCGCTTCTAATGAAACAGCAGGCGGTGCGGTCCATCAGCCGGCGCTCGCTCACCCATACACAGGCTTCTCTGCTGTTTGTTTTGTGATCTCGTGCGTCACACAAGGTTAATTGTAGAGGAGACCTTTGCAGAGACGCACACACGCAAGCTCGAATCTCAATTCAGGTCTGGGTTCGCCTCGGCTTTCTCACAGGCCAAACGGGACACGACTGAGCAATATAACGGCTTCTATAGCGATAGCCTCAGTGCTTGTTCTCAAGCATGAACAAGCTACATTAACAATAAACTGCTTGGAGGACATTGCGAACGCTTCTGGTAATCCACAGCAGTTTCCTCTGGAACAATAAGCCACAGGCTTAGACTAGACTTTGCATGCTTAATCAGAGGGCTGAACGAAATCGACAACGTGTCAAGCCTTTAGTAGAATCATAGGCTCCAGCTGAGACGTTATTCATCAAGCAGTATAGGATTCAAACCCACCTCTAAAGTCATTTTGCAAACAGGTGTGAGCGGAATAATATTAGCCTTCTTTCTCCAAGACCTCTTGTCCTCTGCTTGCTTGGTAAAACTTGTAATGAGGTACAATATACTTCTGCATAATGGCCGCAGGCACATGGACACTGTACGAGTAACGAGCTCGAGAATGCATGCAGGGTGAGCAGGGCTATGGGCATGTTTATGGATTTTTGGCATTCGAGCTCATATTATTTGCTGTTAAGAAATGTCGTAAGCCATACAACCACCCACCACTTTCCTTAATGTCACATCTGTAAAGGCTGATTTAAGTTCCCTACCTCAACTAACTAGAACACAAATAATCATGGCTGGATTTCTTGTCCATCTCCCGCCATTAGATCTTCCACTACATCGAGTAACTCCGTCTCGGTTGAGAAACGACGGGCATGAAATTACGACGATGCTTTTATTACCCATCGTACCTACAGTAGATACATCTTTATGTGCACTTTAAAAAGTTCCCAGCAAGAACCCTGACATTTGATGGCTGTATGTGGGGCGTTCAAGTCAAACTGGGACTTTTGATTATGCAGAATAACAGTAATGCATTATCCCAGTGCTTCACTACCGCTTGAGCCATGATCGCAATGCCTGCTTTACATTTGAAACGCTGGCCTCCCAGGAACTCCTTAAATGGCCCAAACATGTGGAGATAGCTTGAATAACTCCAAGTAGTGTTATTTTGTCAGCTATTTCAATTTTAGTCTTAGTCTTGGGATTAGATTTTATCGTATTTAGTCACTCTTATCCTATTTTTGTTTTAGTCAAGTTTAAGTCGACTAAAAGTCTAGACATTTTAGTGTAGTTTTAGTCAGAGGAACTCTTAAGTCTAGTTTTAGTCAATGAAAATGTTAATTCTAGCATAAGATTATTATTAATTAATCCTACAGTCAATCTAGTCTAGCCAAACCTTTTCTAGTTTTTCATCAAAATTTCATCCAAACGTTTTTTCTCTCCGGTTAAATATAAAGCACATGGGCCCAAATATCGTCTCTTCGACTTCGCCCGAGTATATGCTTTGATGATGGAGAGTTAAAGATGACAGAGTTTGTAACATCCGGTCACTGCACACGCAAACTACTCCTGATACGCTGCGCGCCGTGACCCGGGAACCACCGCTGTTTGTGCCATAATGACTGAACACCGTATCGCAACGGACTGTGGCGGAAATTATATGTTGGCGGAAATAAAGACAGATGTTATGTTAATATTTTTTTTTTAAACCACATTTTAGTCTCATCTTTTTTCAACAATATCGCATACTGATTTAGTCACTGTACATCGATATCTCGTCATTGTCTCGTCTTAGTCACAGGAAAAAAGGTCGTCAATGAATAATCTTCGTCATTATTTTCGTCGACGGAATTAACACTACAGCCAAGTTCCTGTAACGTGGTGTTGATTGTGTACAGTTCCTACAGGAAGAATGCATCTCTTCTGCAAGTTGGAGACTTGTTATCTTGTTATCTATTGATTTTCGAGGATCAGACGTTCCACTCGTTCACAGAAATAACTCCAGTGGGCTCCGAGCCGCCTCGGCTGGATCATCGTTGACGGACATGCAGCCTTCTTTAAAACTTTTGCACCATTCAAATGTTGTGAGGCTCAATCTTATTCTTTTTTCGTAATGTCAATCTTTTAGAAGAACTGGTTTCATCACAAATCCTGGTATGACTTGTAATTCCTGGGACGCCCCTGAGACGTCTCGATCTCGTCTCGTCTCGTCACTTGAGCAAAAGTTTTGGTACCCCTGATGTAGCGTTTTCAAAATTAGAAAAGTTTGACTTCCTGTACAGATGTGCTGGGTATTTTTTTTTTTTCTCATATTAAGCCATGGTGTCTATACACTCGTCACAGAACTTCTCTCTACAAACGTGCGCACGCTAAACTAAAAGGTGCTACACTGAACAGACGAGAAGCTTTGTGTCAGAAATATGCTCCTCACCATTAGCAGTCCATAAGGGACTGAGAAACAGATTTTGTGTTCCTGGCTGCACGTCTTTTAGAAACACTTATTTGTGGCCATTTGCTTAACTGCAGCAAACAAATAGTATAATGAGGGGAGCTGTTTTCTCTGTAATGCTCCCCGCTGCTCTTACAAGCTGCTACAGTACGTTGTTGTTGTTGCTTTTTCAGATCAGTATTCAGATCAGGGAACTGTAATGAGCCTCATACAGGGGTTTTATTATAGCGCTCAGAATTGTGTGCCAGAATGTATGAATGAGCTTATACAAACGGAATGAATTGACCTAATGTAAACACTGCATGGGCAAAAAATATTGCACACTAATATTCCATTGGATCGCCTGTAGCTTTGATTGCATGCGACAGTCTGATGCAACGTCAAAACAATCAGGTCCCACAAGGTTTGCAATAACACTTGGCCGGAGATTTTATATCGACGGCAGGAGACTCGAACCAACTCATGAAATCTTAAAACCTGATTTTTACTGTCACTTTTTCCCCTCATGCAACTTCTCCAGTGATCGCCATCATTCAGGGTTTTTTTTTCCAATCATATTTCTTGGGAAGTTGATGGTTCTGCACCATGTTGGACAGTTCATAACTATTTTTCAGTTGGGACACACCAGTAATTTGAACCTTCTGAAACACTGGGGTGCAATGGATCAGAAAAAGAGAGAGAGAGAGAGAGAGAGAGAGAGAGCACATTTCAATGAAGGGTGTTCAAGTCAAACCAAGACTTTTGATTTCAGAATAAAAGAATTATTCTTTTATTAGAGTAAAAAAAAAAAAAAAACTTCTATGCTATGCCAACGCACTTGTCCCAGAGTTTCTCTAGTGCTTTGATATCATCAAGGTAGAACATTTTCTCATGACGCCAAAAGCAATGATTGGACTGCCTGCTTTGCGTCTGAAATGCTGGCCTCCCAGGAACTCCTTTAATAGCCAAAACAACTGGAAATCAAATATGAGAGATATATGTGGCACTAACTTCTGAGTTCCTTTAATGTTGGTGAATGATTGTGTGTACAGATCCCACAGACAGATGCGTCTCTTCTGCAATTTGGTGGCACGTTATCCATCAAATTTCAAGGATTAGGCCTTTCACTTGCATTAGTGAAAGGCCTAATCCTTGGTTGATGAGAATCACTTCAGTGGGCCGCGAGTCACCTCGACCGGGATTGTCATTCACGGATGTACGGCCTTCTTTAAAACGTTTGCACCTTTTAGATGTTTTTACGGTTTGACTTGAACGCACGTCATAATTTATTGTGACGTTTTTTGTTTTAAAAATATTATAATATAATATAAATTTTTCATTACTAGTTTAAACCCAGATCGTAGTAAGTCAATGTGAAATTTCAATATGTCAATATAAAACTGGTGATCAATTAAAAAATCAGAAGATCTGCAGATGCAGAATGAGCTGTGAGAAACTGTCTGCCTCTACACACACATCATAATGAAAAAAACAGAAGAGAATATTAAAGATATTAAAAAAATGGCACAAGCTGAACCATGAACTCGGATGGATATTTGGATACCAGATCCATCCACATACTACGGTATGCTCTATCGTCCTGCTTTCGTTCCGTTTAACAACACGTTCAGTGGTGGAAGGTAATTATGAAAAATGGCTGGATATAATAGGTGCAATTAGACTGCTGCGTTTCAATCTGAAGCCTCGACACCCCGAGTTACTTTGCTGGTTTTAAGAAGAGCTTTTGAAATTATCGAGCAATGGGTCATGGATCTGCGCGACTCGACAGCTGTGGCGGTGCGATAAGGCCGAGGCGCTTCTTCGAAAGGCTATGAGTAAGGTAGGGAAAAGAGCCAAGTAAATGCCAAATTGTTTTGAGGCTTAACATGAGTGATGAAAAGCTGTGTGTCTGGTGAGCGGTACGAATGTCTCTTCCTCCAGTCTACTAACTGAACCAAAACCTTTCGTGAATGTACTAAAAGTAGCTGGATTTGGAACTTCTTGCAATCGTACATTTATAATTATATCGTACTGAAATAAAATAATTCCAATGCAGCAAGGATGGGCTCAAAACATTCTCTTTTCCTCCGACTTATTCTCTATATCGCTTATCCTGTACAGGGTCACGGGAAACCGGGGCCCGTATTCACAAAACTTTTTAAGTCTAAAAGTTGCTCCTACTGTAGTGACGGAATTTTTAAAAAAATCTTAAAATGATGACATTTTCTTAGAATTTCCACTTAAATTTAGGACTAAATCTTAGTAAAGATAAAAATGATTCACGAAACATCTTAGAATTATCCTAAATCACTTTTAGTCTGGGACTGCGAGGTAGGACTTTTTAAGCTAAGATAGGAGCTCTCTGAGAGAATTCTAAAAGCCTTTGTGAATATGGGCCTTGGAGCCTATCCCTGGGTATTTGGGGCACTAGGTGGAATATATCCTGCAGGGGGTAGAAATCACAGGGAACAAACACGCGTGCGCGCGCACACGCACACACACACACACACATATACACACATTACGGGCAAATAGGCACTGTGGGATAGTGGAAGTCCCATGCTCTCCCCATGTTTGGTGGGTTTCCTCAGGGTACTCCGGTTTCCTCCTACAGTGCAAAGAATTGGTGTTCCTAAATTGCTCGTATTGTGAGAGCGCACACCCAGTGATGGACTGGCACTCTGTCCAGGGTGTACCCCGTCTCATGCCCCAAGTCTCCTGCCCACTCCGCAACCCTGTACAGGATAAGCGGGATAGAAGATAAAGATTTAATACATTAGTGTTGTTTTTAGTAACGCCTCACAGTGTGTGTATGGCAGACTTCATTGCATAATTTAAGCCTGACGATAGGAATTGATTCTCAAGGCGTTCTTCACAACGTTGCTCTGGTAAAGCTTTTCTTGAGGACATGTTCATTTGATATTTAAGAAAGATGACTTCAGTCAGTGACAATGCTTGGAGGCATTATAAAAGGCATAACAAAGACTTCAAGACAGGGGACTTTGTGTTTGCCTGTACAGCTGCGGAAAGGAAAAAAGGAGGTTGATAAAGGAACGACTGTTATATAAAAGGAGTATAATGAAAATCATAGAAGGATCTAATTTGTATAGTATGCTGTGCTGATTAATAACATAGCAAGCATTACTGATTAGAGTCAGGAGGCATTCGTTATTTAAGGGGAAAAAAAAACGTTAGCTGTTAAAAGTTGTCATGTATAAAGAATAGAACACTTGCAGTTATAGGAAAATCATACATTCTCGATGGAAACGTGGGAACAGTAAGTGTGGCTTTAGGGTTTAGCAGCAAACTTTTCCACAACGTCATGTCTTACAGTTATTCGTCTTACATCTTGTGATTTTTAGCCATTATTTTTATCCTAAAAACCATTTAAAGAATACTGATGTACACTGAGACTGTGCCTGCGGCCTTGTGGAAGTCCACACTCCTCCCCTCCCCCCAAGGTCTTCGCTAAATTGCTTAACCGATAAGAATCATTTTAAAGGAGGCCCTTTTACAGCTACAACCCCACTCCAGATGAACTCACTCACTCATCGTCTATAACACTTTATCCTGTGTTCAGGGTCGCGGGGGGCCTGGAGCCTATTGCAGGAGACTTAGGGCACGAGGCATCCATCAATCCATTAAAGGGCACACACAAAGTCACTCACACTCATTCACGGGCAACTTGATAACGCCAATTAGCCTAATCTGCACGTCTTTGGACTGTGGGAGGAAACCGGAGTACCCGGAGGAAACCCACCAAGCACGGGGAGAACATGCAAACTCAATGCACATAGAGACGGGAATCGAACCTGGCCAAGAATCGAACCAGGACCCTGGAGGAGCAAGGCGACTAACCACTAAACCACCATGATGGCAATTAACTCCTACTCACGGCAACGTTTTTACATACGTTTCTGTGAACGTTTGACCTCATATACCGAGCTAAATCGACTCTTTTAAAATGACGATGTCTACGAAGTGGACCTCTATCAACGTCTAATGTAAGACGTGTGAAAAGCTGAGCTTGAATATCTTCAACCAAGGTGTGTGTAAACTTTTGGCCTTGCATTCCATCCTTTACAAAGCGAGCGAGTGGTAGTGAGGTAGATGGAAATCCTCGGAGTACTTGAACAGACTCATGGAACAAGTCTTTCACTGTCGGGTTACATAACAGCCCGAGAGTGAAGTGCAAAAATAACCCCATCCTTAGCAAGCGGAATACGTGGAATCTTTTGCTTAAGCTTTAGTAGAGACGTGTTTTTTTTTTAAATGACGGACGCATCTGAACGGCTTCTGGCAAGACATGACAGCAAAGAATGAGCTAGGCAATCAGCTCTTGCTTTTCCTAGAACAGTTGTGACCTTGATTTTTCAGGCAAGTTTTTGTATCTTAAAAAAAAAAAAACTTACTCGACAACATCTGCGGGCTCGCGGAAAGCTTTGATGAACTGTCTTCAAACAGTATATAATTTCCCATGCACCACATGCATATTTGGAATTTTTTTTTTTTTTTTTTTAAACCAGAAACAATAAAATTACTCAGCATATTGAAATGAATGATGATGAATAATGAAAATTCTAAATGTTGTGTCTCGGCGCTCTTCGTGGAATACGAGGTGAGAGATGGCTCATTTGCATTTGAGCGACAGTTACAAAATCATGCTGTTCTGAAGAGGGATGTAGAGAAAAGAGGCTGTGGTGATTGATCCCTGAGTTAAAAATTATCCGCACTCCTGGTTATATTAAAACTTCTGTCTTATCAGATCTTCCTGGTTTGTTTTCGGGGGTATATATCTGGTGCCGAAGCGTTTGGATATCTCCAAACACAATTTCATATTTATTCACTATGAAAAAGAATCAAATAGGAGATGGCGTTTTTTTTTTTAGATCAGGGGTGATCAAATTGGATCCAGAAAGGCCCATGTGGGTGCAGGTTTTCATTTCAACCAAGCAGAAGCCACACCTGATAGTCTACTGACAGCCAAGATCAACTAATTAAGCAGGTGTAGCTTTCTGCTTTTGTTGGAATAAAAACCTGCACCCACATGGATCCTGCTCGACACCCCTTTTCCTGAATGATTACAAAATTACAATTTGATGTATGATGGTATCTTTTGTTTTTTTTCCTCTTTGCTTGTCCTTCTGTGGATATCCTTCTCAAAATAAAGAATAAACAATAAAGAGAAGATCAAGATATGATTAATATTTTTGTTCTATTAATAGCACTTTGTGTCTGAAATGTCATGACCATGATGTGCGTAAAAAAAAAATTTGGGATTTGGATACGATGCTCGACAGGCAAAAAAAAAAGGCATGTTCATTAGAATAGGAGTGTAGTTGGCAGGATGCTGCACAACAGGGTTATTTGGTTATATTTGGTTGGTTTTATATTTTAATGGTTGGGGAAAAAACAGAAATGCAAGCGCAGAAGAGATTGATAAGAATTTCATTAAAAGTAAACTAGAGTGGGCTGAAAAAATCTTGATGGAAAAACAGAATAAACCTCGAGCTCTCAGTCACCACAACCATGTCTCGTGATTTCCACCCGTCTCTGATTACGTATACAAAAAGCTTTGATATTGAGCTTCGGCTTGGGAACATTTAGTCTTATTTAGCTGCCAAAAATAGAATCATTATAATCCCGTCAAAGTGTAATCCTGGCTGCAGGAAACCTTAGGATTAACACTAGAAGCGCCGAGCAGCGGTCATTCGACCGCAAGGGGAAAAAAAAAAAAAAAAAACTTCACACTCGATCAAAATCCAGGACCCTCCTTTCATGACTTTTCCTAGAT
>JAQQZT010000013.1:9495955-9510745 GCA_030068275.1 Clarias platycephalus | reverse complement strand
TTATGTGAATGACACTTTACACATTTGTCACTATTAATCTGCAACTTCGAATTCAAAACACAGGTGTTCACATCAGAACTGTGAGTATAAATTTCAACTTACAAATACAACTATTAATTTTACAAGTTCTCACATTCAAATTTGCAAACTCTCGGGTTTTGCTACTGTTTTACCTTGATATATTTCCTCCGAACGCAGTGACACGAGCCGACCCAATCTTTTAGAACTGTTCGCTCACGCATCGTTGGGGGCGGCGTAACACCCTCGGAGGACAGTGCTATCCGCTCCTTCCGCTTGTGTGAGCTCACATTTGGCTATAGAGCCGTGATTAATGTGGGAGCACTATGTAAAATATTACAATGATATATACAGTATTTAGCTTCTGAAGCCATGACCTGGGTCGTCTCCAGACCTCAACCCAACAGGAAACTTTTGGACAGTGGTGAAGAAGGCAGGAAAAGTCAAAAAAAAAAAAAAAAAAACGTGTACATGTCTTGGGTACATGAAATTCATTGAGCAAGTGACACCAGAGGACAGCAATGGCCCAACCAGATTTAGCAGGTTTTAAAGAATATAAAAGAAAATAAAGAATTTATTGTATAGCAAGTTCATCACATGAAATAAACAATTCTCAACAGCTTGTCTTTATTTAATGAGAATGCCTTTGAAACAATACACTACTTTTGTTTCAATACTTTGGGCCGCCACTATAGAGTCGCGTTGTTGAAAGAACAGCCCCCTTCCGCATGCCCTTTGTGCCGGACAGCCAGACAGTGTGGGCTTGCAGGGCTGGGTTAGGAAACTCGGTTCAGCCGGCAGCACATTATGATCGCTCACTGACACGCCGGCAAGATGTGAAAGGAATCCGAAGCGACTCGAAGGTTCTCCATGCTGCATTCATGCCGTGCTTTGTGTGCCCTACAGAAAGCGACGCCACAGAAATGTTCCCAACCTCTGGCCAACCGCTGAGCCCATGTTTGCATGCCAAAGCCCTGGCCAATACACCACCATCTTCTCTAGCTCACGGTCAGCTTATTGCTGCTCAGCACTGCCAATCCCTATCCTCACCCAACCTCCACATCATCATTATTTATACAATAAAAGAGCACCAGTCGTCACGACCCTCTGTGTTTCCCTGTCTGTGCGTCCAAATGGTTTGAATGTGTAGCTTCTACGCAGTTTTCCTGAAGGCTGTCAGGTTTTTAAACCTGACAGAAATTGCACGTTTATTTTATACAAGTCTAGCTAATGAGACGTTTTACATTTTACAGCGTGTAGGACCTCTTTAAAAGTTACTGTCAGGGAGAAACACTGTGGTAAGTGTTGAGAGTTTAGTTAAATGTGACACCTGAGTAGCTGACTTTATACTGTATATCCGTGGAGTTAATATATACTTTTAGGCAGGCTCAAAGACTTTGCTATTGTTATAAAGAATACAGTACAATGAAGACACTTGTAATTAGCCTGCTACAGTTACAAAAGCTACAAAGTTTATTCGCAGAAGATCTTATTCATGCACCCACATACATTCACATACACACAATAGCAAGTGTGTAGCAAGTAAAAGTAGAGAACGGATCACCGGCTCGAGTGCATGGAACCGGCACGTCGTGTATTCATGTTGTATTTACTGTACAATTGCAATGCACATAAGAATGATTATAAGAGCAGGTTCTATGGAAACTTTGGAAAAGTTTCAGTTCTAAGGTTAAAAGGTCATTCAGTTGGATATCAGGCTCAGTATTATTTTCTTCTCGGGAGCCTGCGGGGTAAGATGTATATAGATTTATCCGGATATATAATCCGTCAGAAATCTGTCTATGGGCTTTAACACAGAGGAAATGAAGACCATTAACACACCCTCCGAAAATAAACAGCCGACTTCCTAAACTATAGATAATTAGGGAGAACTGTCACTCGGGGAGACCCTAAGCAGCTTCTCAACCACCTCAACAGCAGTTATTATAAGGAAATGTAACTCTTACCGGTCCACACTTGTACTCAATGTACAAAAATATGTACTGTCTGGGATCTGTTATATAAACAAAACATAAAGCACTTATTATCATGCACATTCTATGTCATAAAGCATAGATTAAAACTTAATTAAAATTTTGAGTTCCCAAAGATGATGTTCCCATATAGACTCTGGGTGGATGAATCAAAAGCCCAGAAGTCCGGGTCAAACAGATTGCCATACAGTATGTCTATGATGTTCCAGGAAATAAAAATAACCCCATCTCCTCTTGACATTTGCAGAAGAAACGTTTTCATTTTGTATGTTTAATCATAACGGGCATCCGTGGCTCAGAGGTAAGTGTCTCGCCTTCCACGCATAAGACCTGGCTTTAATTCCCAGCCAATGCCCAAACCCCACTGGATGCAGAGCCGGTCCCAGGCCTGGATAAAATAATACAAGTTGGGTCTGATGTAAAACCTGTGTGCGGACTGGGTAGTCCACCGTGGCGACCACTTGACAAGAACTTCAATAAGGCACGACATAGTAGTAGTTGATGTTCCAAATCCCAGAGGAAGAGGACGATAATCATCAACACACTCACTGACATTACTGTACATTTAACCAGTCTACTAGCTCATGTTACATTACTACATTATACATGACGGACCATTCTTAAATATAACGTTTGGGTCGTGTCTTCCAACATAACCAACTTTCATTCTTCAAAACTTGAGAAAAAAAGGCAGCAGATGTCATCTGGCAGATTTTCAACAGAGATGGAAAGAAAAATGGGCAAATGATAGCATGGCAACTACGAACAGAGCGTTCAGTGTCCCAACCAGTATCCCATATCCAGCCACTGAAACAAAAGGGGTTGGTCAGAAAGGGCACAAAATCTGTGCCGAAATCATATGTGCGGATTGCATGAGGTGTCCCCTAATGGAAGCAGACCAAATGGACTAAACACTGAAGTTACTAAATGAAAGAGGGGGAAAAAAAAAAAAACCTTGACACAAACATCGAATAGGGATAGCTCTTTCACCAAGTCTAGTCCTTCTCGTTACCATTTTATATTAGAGATGGGCAAAAAAATCGATTCAGTTATGAATCACAAGTCTTTTGTGTGCCGAATCATGTATTGACACATTGACTCAAAAATCAATTGATTACATTTATAACAGATGTGCGGGTCGATGAGCCAGTGACAGAAATAGGCTGTTTTTCAGCTTGATCAGCCATGACGGATCAGCCTGACAAAATCAGCGATCGGGCATAACCGATTCTGTGCCGGATTCAGAAACACATGCTTCCATTTTCGCCATTACATCCAAAGCCGTGCGTTTTCAAAAGCCTCAGATTGGCCTTTTTCTCCAAACTCTCAGAGAGATTTGGTCTCGAAACTCACACATTCATCCACACTTACACACTCCCACCATCCATCCATCCATGTACTGTAGGAGCCTCTGTAGTCCAACTAGGGAGGCCAATGGTGACCCATTGTATTTATTCCCATTTTTATGACTGTGGTATAGGAACTCATGGTCACACTGCTGCATGTTTTTGGACCATGAATGGAATCCGGAAAACCCAGAAGAAACCCATCAAGCACTGGGAGAACATGCAGACTCCATGCACACAGACCAAACCATAGAAACAAAACCAGAACCCTGAAGATGTAAGGTGACAGTGCTAACCACTAAGCCACCTTACACAACACCACATGCGTTAAAAGCCACTCATACCCAAGTACTCACAGTTTCTTAACCTCAAAACTTTGTATTGTTTGTATTGTTAAAATGCTGCATTTGGTTCTTAAATGCGAAAACCAATGTTACAGTATAAGGAATGGGCTACAATCAATTACTAGTGTTCAATCCAGGTGTGAGGCTGTTGAATAAAATTAAGGTATAAAACTTTCACGTTATGCCAACTTAATTTTCTTTTAAAGGTTATAAAAAAAAGTTATATATCTGGATATTTAAAAAATCGTAATACTTACAGAATCGCAATATTAATCGAGTCAGCACCTGTGTATTGTAATATCATATCTAGAGATGATTGGTAATTTACAACCCTATACTTTATATCCCTACTACACCCCTAAAATATTTCAGACATTTTAGTAAGCAAGCAGAATTCTGATTAATACACCCAGAATTCATATAACATAAAACCTCCTTCATCAGATTCCCCTCATTTCATATTACTTAATGATGTAAATATTTATACATTTATATTTATTCATATTAACAGAATATGCTGTGCATGAACGCAGTGAAGGAATCATCAATTAAATTGATATAGTTTCTAATATTCTGTGAGCACCCCCCTCTCTCACTCTACACCTTTCTCCCTTTTTCAGTCAGAGTAGTCAGAGACGGAGCAATTTGCACAAGGATAAGAATCCTCTGGTGACGTGACACACGGTGCACTGCTCAGGGAATCAAACACAGTGCTACGCCACTAAGCCACTAAGCTTCTACTTTAAACTTCAACTGCAGAATTTAAAATTGATGGTGAACTTGTTCATTTTAATGTCTATGAATTTTGAGCAAGCTCATGATAGTTACAGACAAGTATGAGTTGTGGATGTCATGTTATTATTATTTTTTTTTTGTAAAAGTGCTTTAAATGAGAAAATGGCAGATTTAAGTTGCGTTAAATAGGTTTTTTTTGGTTATGGAATGAAAAATAAAGTCAAATATACAGTCAAGCACGAAATTATTCATACACCTGGCAAATTCTGATTTAAAGTTACTTTTTACAACTAGGAAGGGTTTTTTTGACCGGAAATGACACAGGCTTTTCCCAAAAGATAATAAGATGATGTACAAGAGGGATCATTGTGGAACAAAAATATATCTCAGCTTTTATTTACATTTGAACAAAAAGTGGCATGTCCAAAATTATTTATACCCTAAAATTGCTGACCAACTTTTTGCATGTCTCCACTGGTATTTTTGACCATTCACCTTTAGCGATGAGCTCCAACTCTTTCTTGTATTATCTTCTGGGAGACGCCTATGTCATTTATAATCAAGAAAAAATCATCTGTTGAATTTTGGAATGAACAAAAATTTTTACACGTTACTGTGAAGTGTGCGGAATGAAGGATAATGATAATGATATAAGGACATTTGAAAACGCCATTAAAATTCGTTCAGTAGTTGTTGTTTTTTATTTTACGTAATGCTTGCACAAACACAGACAAAAATCCCAAAAACCATCTTGATGTGTTCTATTACTCTTCTTACATCCACCCCAATTTTTCTTGTTTTTTTTTTTTACATTTTCAATGTACAGACATGCCAACAGTACAGTTTTATTATATGTATACAGTAGATATAATTTTTTTTCAAATGAATGTAACAAAATTGGTAGTGAAAAAAGTATTATTGAAGAACCAGTATTGAAGTCAAGCTATCAGTACCAGTAGTCATTTTAGAATATATTTTTTAAACAATACCCAGCCCTAGCAGGAATAGACCTTGATTCCGTTTTTGCATAAATACTAAATTCCAAATTCATTAGAAACATGTAGGACATTGGGTTGTCAACTGGGAAGCCATGGACTGGAATCTAGATCCAGATCCAGCAACGTTTTTCAGCGGACTGGAACATAAATTAAGTCAATTTGACTTTTTGTAATAAATTAATTTCATAGAACTGAACTTTCATAAATCTTAATAAAATTTATCTAGGTGACCACAATGTTGTATTACAATTACATCATTATAATATTTAACATTTCCAACAACCAATTCCTGGAATCCCAGTGAATTACTTTACCAACAACAAATTCCTGATCACAACAACTACCGATCACTTTTATTCCCACCAAAAATACTCATGACCATTGCTCCCAATAATCAATCACTGACAATTCTTCCCAAAATCAAATTACTGATCGCCATTGGTACCAACAACCAATCCCTGACCACTATTGTTCCCAACAAAATATTGCCAATCACCATTATTACCAAAAATGAAATACTGATCACCATCAATATCCAATCCCAACGTCCAATCCCTGAACACTATTTTTCCTAGCAAAAAAATACTGGTCACCACTTTTCCCAACAACCAATCCCTTTTCACCATTGTTCAACCAATTCAACCAATCCATGAACACTATACATAGTTTCCCCCAACAATTTACTGATTGGTATTATTCTCAATAATCAATCCCTGATCAACACTAACATGGTATTATATATGTAACTTCTCAATTATTCATATTCTTTACCGCATAATCCTGTATTCAGCGTTGCGGGGGCCTGGAGCCTATCCCAGAAGACGAGGCGTGGTACCCCTTTTACAGGATGCCAATCCATCGCAGAGCACACACACACAAACACACAATCATTCACAAACTACAGGCAATTTTGGATTAGCCCAATCTCCAGGTCTTTGGACTGTGGGAGGAACCCGAAGTATCCGGAGGAAACCCACCAAACACAGGGAGAACATGCAAACTCCATGCACACAGAGACGGGAATCGAGCCTGGACCCTGGAGGTGCAAAGTGACAGTGCTAACCACTCCACCACCAAGCCACCCTATGTACAGTAACTTTTCTTTAAGAAATTTGTTATATAATAAACATTTATATTCTGATAAAACTCTCTTACTGTAGGTGTATCAAGATGTTACATATGTTAGACTATGACAGCACCTATGGACCTCTAGTGATTTTTGAGATTGCATTAGCTGCTATTGCTTGAAAAGACACTACACAACACTCCTTAGGACTTTTAGCATTAACAAGCTTCTAACGTACATCTTTTACTGGAGTTGAACACAGCTTCATTTAAAGGCCATGCTCTGAGACGTTATAAAAGATAGAAAAAAGTTTTCTCGCCTTATCTGCGCTTCATAACACTTAAAGGAAATATAGGGACGTGTTTACATAAAACAAACTGCCAAGAGAATATCTCCTCCAACTCCCTCACTTGGATCTGATGGTCATTATGCAACTCCTTTAGTTGGAGGCGTTGAATTTAAACTTCCTGCTTACTACGGTGAAATTTGCACATATTTTCAGAAGCACTTGTTTAATGATATAACAAACATGGACAGAGTATCTGAGACACTTGGGTTATCAGCATGATCTATAGCAAGTAGTGCAAAAACACACTGGTTCTTTTAAATAAGGGATATTTTTAAAAATGTTTTTTACATAACATTGGCACTATTTGCTACAGATGGCACAACTCAGTCTTTCATGGTTTCCATGACATGAAATGTCACCACAACTAGGAAGTCAACTTCAACATTTCAGAAGGGTCAAATTATTCGGCTGCATCAAGCAAAGAAAACAACTAAGGACATTTCAAATAGCTGGAACTGGGTTAAGAAACCCTTTAAAACATTATCTAAACCTGGAAGGATAGTGCTGAACAATAGAAGACTGCACAACACTGTAGAAGCAGAAACAAATCATTAATGAAGTCGCATGGTAAAAAATTATGATAATAATAAAAAACAAAAATCAACAGTAAAAACAAAAGAAAATGCTTAAATTTGTTATATTAAATGAACATAAAGATTGAAATTTTGAACAAGGTCATGTGGTCTGATGAGTCCAGACTGACCCTATTCTAGAGTAATGGGTTCCATCATGCATCCAGTTTCCTACTTCATCTGTTGCACGCACAGGTTGGAAATGATATAATTCTGACTCCTGAATTTCCAAAATTTTTATTTTCTACTGTATTCTCTTTACAGACAACGAGCTTTTTGGAGCAAAATATAGTTACAAGATTTAAAAACCTTCATAGAATCCTGCTTTTAAAAGTTCTACAGGTTGTGGAATACAGTCAGTGTACTGTATGTGCAAAAAGCTGCAGGAGAAGGTCTTTGTTGGGTCATCTGGCATTTCTCACAAACCGCCTCTAAATGTAGGCGCTTCTTTCCATATTTACTTGCAAACCATTCCAGCACTGTGAGACGACCATATGTCACGGCGGGCCACACACACACACACACTGCGTTCACGGCACAGCTCCTCCCACACCCCAAGCGGAGTTCAAGTTCACGGCCAGCAACCAGCCACAGGAAATGGGGGCGGGGCGCCGTAATCCTACACGGCTGACTTCCCATTTCCACTCACCGTGGAAACGGCACTATAAAAAGAGGCCAGGATGCTAGTTCGGTGAGTGTGGTGTTTAAACCTAATAGCAGTAACCTCGTGTCTTTCCCCAGATTCCTCTTAGGTTCTGAGAGTTACTGTATGGAGAACCCCATCTCCGTGGACAATGCGGCTCTCCTCCACAATTTCGCCTCCCGATTCAGTCAGCCCAGCTTTACACATAACTCTAATTTATTCCTAGTTTTAGTTTCATTATAGTTCATTATAGAGTAATGGTGAATATGGGGGGGGCGGCACGGTGGCACGGTTCGCCTTGCACCTCCAGAGTTCGATTCCCGCGTCGGGTCTGTGTACATGGAGTTTGCATGTTCTCCCCGTGTTGGTGTAGTCTGGGTTTTGCTCTGGGTTCTTCAGTTCCCTCCCACAATTGCCGTTTCGAAATTGCCTCTAGTGTCTAAATATGTGTGTGAATGTGTGTTGACTGGTCCTACCATGGTCACCTACAATGGTCACCATTGGCCTCCACGGTTCCTATATGGATGAATAGATGGTGGATATGGGAACTGGGATCCCACAAAACATTGCCTATCAAGAGACCTATGGTAAGATTAAAGAAGCTGCAGGAATATCGGGTAAGTACTGGTCACTTCCTACATGTGACAACAATCTCCCATATTGTACACATGTCTGGGTTATGGGTGTCCAAGTCCACCTAAGTCACGCCAAACTATATGGGAAAATGATGAGAAAGTAAAGTAGCGTGGTGGCAACATCATGCTGTTCGGCAGCTTTTCTTCAGGTATCATGGATAGTTCCGAATCATGACAAAAAACCCTGCACAAACTTTTCAACTGAAGAAAACATCACATTTCGGCATGATCACAACCCGAACTAACTTTAATTCCATGTTAATGACGGAACAGCTTTAGAAAAATAAAAGATTAATGTTTCTGAATGGCCGGTCAGAGCCTTTCAAAAACCATTTGCTCGGAAGCATTTTACAAGGAAGAGTGGAACAAAACTGCCTTATCCATATGTGTATAAGTTGGTAAACTTTTATCCCAAGAAAGAGCTTCTACCAGGTATTAGTTAAGACCAACCGGATTTTTTTTGGTTATCAAAACATTGTGGTGATTTTAATTTGGAAACTTTAAGGAAGCTGAGCCAACGGTGGACCAATGTTGACTAGATGATGACAGGATAATGTTGAACAAGTGACCCTAACACAATGTTGCAAAAGTTACTTCAATGCAATATTAATACCAAACTGGCGACCTGAGCGGGACTTAAACTACAGTTGCTGCGCTGAGAGCACTGTGTGTTTACCCGTTGACCAATAGGGAACATGCTTTTAAAGGCTAGTAAATGCATATAAATGGGAACACTTGATACAATTTGGATCAACCACATTACAGTACAGTAATTTGTGACCTGAGATGCACCTCACAGTAATATTTCCTAAAGAAATGAAAGATAGAAGTAGACTACAACTTGGAATTCTAATTCTAAACATTAAGAGAAACCATGAAACCATCAAGAGACCATGGATGAGGTAGGACGTTGTGCGAATGGATGTTCATAGGCACTGCTGCTCAAAATAGAGGTTGTTTTGAGGTTGCATTTGAAATGTTGTGTTCGGGTCCTCTCATTCTCAAATGACTTTTCAAAGTCGTTCTAACTTTCCAAAACAACATTATCCAGACAGTGGACGTCATTGGAACGCCATTACAACTAAAATAAAACGGTCATCCAACATTAGGATTCCTGCTGGGTAGGGTGTGCACACTAATGCAACCAGATTATCATTAGGTTTTCCTTTCAGTCCCCATCGCTACTCTCCACAAAACATTTCCATAACATTAAAGCTGGAAGAAAAAAAAATCTGATTTGGTTTATCGTGGATTCATTTTCCAAGAATTTAGAAATAAGGCTTCCCTGAAAAATGTTGTGTATGTTAATTGGTTCGCTCAGGTCAAAATCAACGTCTAGACGCTCTGAAATATTCTCATGCACTTATATTCCTTACAAAACAAGTGTTACTGGCAGTGATTAATCTCATGGGATGGTCTTTTTTAAACCCTAACTGATGATGCACCTGCTTTTCTAAACAAATCTTAAACCCATTATTCTTTATTATCACCTCTTTGGCCCACAGAGATAGAAACCCTCTGAGGCATTAAAGTCATCATGGAAACAATTAAGCATGAATGGGTTTAATCACCTCACAGAACTCATCAGTTAGAGAAGTTTGACAGGAAAATAAATCAGCCTGTGCAATGCACTGGGTGCTGTACTGACAGACACGGGGGCATTAGAGGGCCGTGGCACTGCTGTCACCAACTAATGAGTCCATCATGCATGGATTACAAAGAGGAATATTAATGAGAGAAAACTTGCATTAACTTGCATTAGTGTTTTTTTGTTTTGTTGATTAAACCGTGCATCCTTACATAATATGTATTTTATACTGTGTATATATAGCTTACATTTAAATCGTGTGTCTAATTTGGTTTTATTAAATCCTTACTCACCTTTCGGAACAGATTTAGAAAAGCAGTTCAGTTCACTTGTCGCTTTCCTGCTTGCCATCGTGCAATAAATATTAACTCATTCACAGTAGAGTATTTATCCTAAATAATGTCCTCACTTATCCGCAATAATAAAAGGAATTCTACATAAAGCAACTGAGCGATCGGAGCTCTTTGTAATATACTTTGAAATATCTTTTCATCAATGTAAATGTCTACATCTTATAGGTCAAAATGAAAGAATTTCACCAAAACTGTGATTTTCATTCAATTAAAAAGAGCTTGACATTAAATCACTTGAGTATGATGATATTTTAAAGGTCAGCAGGTGCACTAACGAGCGAATAATTAAAGCGATATCGGAAACTCTTAGAGCGTCGAATTAATGCTTGGTGCAGTTAATTATTTGTTAAAAAGGGTAAGAATTTATCTGGGGCTCAACACTCATGGGTTTTATTGAGAAGAAAACTGATGAAAAGTTGAAAGTTTTATTTGAAGGCATAAGAAGTTTTAAAAACTCAAATTAATATTTCAAAACCATGGAGACATTTTTTCTTTTTCCTCTTTTAGCTGCTCATCCATTTTGGATGTTGCCACACCAGATTGCTGGATGCCCTTTTGATGCAACCATCCTAATCTATCCAAGCTTGGGACCAGCTCTTGAGGTACACTGGTTCATGCGACCCCCAGTGGCTGAGGTTGTGTATCCCTGTCAGAGAGTTGATTATCTGAAAGTTTGGAAGAGTTATGTTGTCACAAGTAGATCACAGTTAGAGATTTATTTGGAAGCTATTTAAAAGGGATATCTGGAAAATTTTACTTCCGGCTGCTCCCTTGAAGGGCTTCCCACAGCAGACCATCTGATCTGCACACAACTTGGCACAGGCACAGATCCTTAGACCCCAAACCAGCAGCCTAGAGTCTTAGTCGCCAGAGCCACCACTGCCTTGAAAAGAGACTTTTCAGCTTTTAAGTCAAGGGTGCAAGGTCATCATCTTGATAGAGCTGGGGACTGAACCGCCTATCTTCGAATGAGTCGCTCAAAACCTTCACGCACTGGAGCTACAGTAACACTGCACCTATTCATCTTTTACCACTGACCCAATTTGTGACCTAATAGAAGAATATACTGTATCATCCTCTGGTTTGTTTCTCTGATGGGATAGAACGTAGCAGTCAGTTACATCTACCCTGAAATATCGAATTTCCAGGGAGAGTGAAATAAAGGTCTGAGGTATTAAAAGCATTATCTGAGGAGAATATTAACTGCATTAACAGACATGTTCAATGATCACACAATCAAATGTTCACCATCGTTGTCCCCTAACATAACAGCTTTGAAATCCGTACAACTTGCTGTAGGAGAGTCGACAAGAGAGGAACTAGGAGTCTGGAGGATATAGACATCTGGAATGCTCTGAGATTTCCCCAGATATCAAGCATCTGTGGGATTCACTGGACAAACAAGTCTGATACATGCAGGCCCCGCCCCGCAACCCACAGAACCCAAGGGATCTGCTGCTGACATCCCACTGACAGATACTGTACCACAGCACACCCCCAGACTGCTTGTCAAGTCATGCCCCAAGTAGATCCAGCAGCACAAAGGGAACTACACTGTGATGTAACGGCTGATCACTGTATGTACGTATTACATAAGTGTGCATACACATTTGACGGCTCTCATACATTACAAATTGAATCTACACTACTAATTGAAATAGCCGTAAATCACTTTAAATAGAACTCAGTGCCTTCTCACTGCGTGTTCAGGTTTTAGAAAAGGACTCTTAATTGCTTAGATAATGGACTCGTAAACCGTTTCCCCCCTCTAATTATAAAACATTAAATACAACAAGTTTTTTAGGCAGGAGTTCAATTATTCATTTGCATTTGCAAATGGCTCTTCTGAGCTTCAGAATCTCACAAAGTAAGTAACATGAGGATAAAAATAATCCAACAGCATTGCCAGAACAAACAGAGCACAAACAGAATGCATGGGTTGAGTCAAGACTGCTAAGCTAGTAAATACTGTATGTATATATAATATACGGTGTTGACTGGGCCACCAAAGCAGATTTAGAGGCTTGTACAGAAGCCACCCCAGCACTCAATTCAACCAACTCTTAGGTCACAGGGTTTCTTTCATTTGCTAATTCTAACTAGTTCTTTAATCCATGACACTTAGAATCACCTCATAGCATGATGCCACCACCACCATGCTTCAGCATCAGGTAGTAGCCACTTGATAAGTAGTACCACATTTCTTCACACTTGGAGTTGATCTTTTCCTCATTCTCTCCACAAAGTTCTATCAGAAGTGGCTGTGTCATGTTCTGACTAATCACTGCCACTGTAGTCAATGTTGTATTTCCCCTTAGGATTACTTGCACTTGCAGGCACTGGGTTTGAAAAGCTTCCCAGAAGTGGCTGTCCTTGTTGGTCTGCTAAAGATACCTGCCTAGTCTATTTTTGGCAGAAGATGCTTCTGAAACACTCCTGAAAGCAACAACCCACCAATCAAGGAGCACTTAAATGTCCCAGATACTTGCCTCTTGGCAGGTTCTCACATTTTTGCAGTGAACTTCTGAATCATTTTTCGAGTGTCCATTATGTTTTCCATCACCTTCTTGACCTTTGCAATTTTATCCCAGCTACTGAAGTTTTTCAGACTACTCTAGGAAGAGTTTTAAGGGCTTCAAACGTCTCATATTTAAGAATAACACCGTCCACTGGGCTCCTGTGAACATTCAAAGTTTTAGTTTAATACCCAGATTTATGTTTCAACACAGTTTGATTGAAAAGGTATAGACAGAGGTGGGTCTAACAGGCATGGTGAATTAGGGGACCTTATATGCACAAGTGTGTCTTTCTACAGTAGAGGGTGAACTCCAGTCAAGTTCTACAGATATATCTAAGCAAACAGAAAGCATCGGAGTTTAATGTAGAAGAAAAAAAAAAAAATTTTTAAGTTTCTTCTGACACAACTGCCGTGTTAAGCACTGTCGCCTTGCACCTCCAGAAACCAGGTTCAATTCCCGGCCAGGCTTGATATCAGTCTAAGTGTGCATGGAGTGTGCATGTTCTCCCCGTGCTTGGTAGGTTTCCTCTGCACTCCGGTTTCCTTCCACAGTCCAAAAGACCTGCAGATTAGGCTAATTGGCATTCCCAAATTACCATAGTGTGTGAATGAGTGGCTGAGTGCGTGTGAGTGCCCTGCAATGGACTGACACCCTTTCCAGGGTGTATCCCGCCTCCTGGGATAGGCACCAGGCTCCCTGAAACCATGAATACAGGGTAAAGCGTTACTGTATAGACGATGAGTGACAGTGATTAGTTCTTACCTGAGGTGCATGACAATTTTCGTGACATTTAGCCTAAGGAAGCAACACATGTAACCCGCTGGGGTGTCACATTAAACAAGCATAAAAGCAGGTTTAACTCAGCTTCACAGGATGTTTCGGGCATGGCTTTTATAGATTTAGACTTAACTATTTTCTCAAAGCCTATCTTTTGAAAAATGTGGACCTTGGCGATATTGTACTAGTGCACAAAGTGACATAGAAGACAGCTGGATAGGAATCTGGCAAAGGGTACGTTTTATACTCACTCACTCATCGTCTATACCGTTTAATCCTGTACAAGGGTCGCGGGGGGGCTTGGAGCTTATCCCAGGAAACGAGGCGGGGTACACCCTGGACAGGGTTGCCAATTCATCGCAGGGCACAAACATATACACACACTACGGTCAATTTAGGAACATCAACTTACCTAATCTGCATGTCTTTGGACTGTGGAAGGAAACCAGAATACTCGGAGGAAACCCACCAAGCACAGGGAGAACCTGGACCCTGAAGGCACAAGACAACAGTGTTAACCACTTAGCCACCATGCCACCCAGGTTTTATAAATGTAATTAAATCAGTAATTAAGTCTCCCTTAAACAGAACATAGTGCATATTTGGCGTCTGACAAAGGTGACAAGCAAGCGTTCATTAAACTTTTTCTTGTGCTTTATTTATTTTTATACATACAGTGGTGTGAAAAACTATTTTCCCCCCCTCCTGATTTCTTATTCTTTTGCATGTTTGTCACACAAAATGTTTCTGATCATCAAACATATTTAACTATAAGTAAAGATAACACAAGTAAACACAAAATGCAGTTTTTAAATGAGGGGTTTTATTATTTAGGGAGAAAAAAAATCCAAAC
>JAQQZT010000013.1:9460299-9473371 GCA_030068275.1 Clarias platycephalus | reverse complement strand
TCTCTCCTCTGAACATGTCCAAACCACCTCAATCTGGCCTCTCTGACTTTATCTCCAAAACATCTCACATGGGTTGTTCCTTTGATGAACTCCTTCTTGATCCCATCTATCCTTATCACTCCCAAAGAAAGCCTCAACATCTTCATCTCTGCTACTGTACTTTCAACTCTGCCTCCTGTCGTTTCTTCAGTGCCACTGTCTCTAAGCCGTAGAGCATCGCTGGTCTCGCCACTGTCTTGTACACCTTTCCTTTCATCGTGTTTGATAGGAGCGAATTATGTAATATTGAATCATAACAGTTATAAAATCGTGATGCCTACAGTATCACGATACGAATCAAATCGCCACCCAAGTATCGTGATGATATCGTATTGTCTGATCCCTGGTCATTTCCATCAACTTGAATGTCAGTTCAATATTTCAGTCTGCTGTTGCAGAACGCGCTCTGACGTATGAACTTCATGAAAAGTTCAAACTTCCAGACGGCGTAGGAGTGAGGATTCCGTCGGATTAATGAACTGGAAGTTATCACAATATCTGCAGGTTATATTTAGTCATCCGGTCAATACCAGGTTTGACGCTCGAGAGCAGCGAAAAAGGAAAAAGAGGAGCGGTACTGTGTGAGCGGCTTGGCTTCTGGCGGAAAACAGGATTAATCTGCAACGTTGAGGTGGTGTGGATTGTAGTCGTACACCTTGTCTAAATTGCACGGCGTAACAGTGTTGCCGTCTGCATCAAAATCCTGCAAGGCAAGGCTTTTCTTTCCTCAGGAGTTTTTTTTTTTTTTTTTTCCACTGACAAAAACACTGTGAGAGCTACATGTGACAAAAACCCAAGCAGTGATTACTACCTGTAAGTGTTCCTCAAAATAACTCGGCGCAATCATGCTAGAAGGATCCTTATCCAAGAGAATACAGATTGTTATGATGCATAGATTATTACTGAGGGGGAAATAAATAACAAAGGAAACTGCAAGGAGAATAAAATAAATAAATAAATAAAATAAAATATCGGCATATTTTGGGATCGGATGGCATCCCATCCGATCCATGTCTTGTCAGAGGCTTTGCTTCGCTTGCTCACGATCCTCCAGAGGAATGTCAACTACTCTGCACAGTCTCACGCTGCTGTTCGTCAAGGCAGATGGATGAACCCGCCACCCCCTCCTTGTCCCTCTTTTCTTTTGTCCTTCTGAAAGACACCTTCATTTTACTTGCAGTATGAATAAGCCTTACTGTAAGACATCCCTAATCAGTTAATCCATCAATAACATCTAATATGATATTCATTTACATTGAATCTACGTGTATGACGCTGATGTTTCCGCTGTGCACGCTGTCAGGATGAGCCTTGATCATGACATCCACATGAAAACATGTCATCTCTTTGAAGCTTTGGTGCCTGAGGCAGATTAAAAGGGGGGAAAAAAAGAGAAAAAGATAGAAGAGTCATGCAAAGACTGAATTCATTTTTCTTTTTCACAAAAAGCCAGGATGCTTAAGTTGTCACCCATTGCAGGAATCCATACATCAGTCAGGATTGCAAAATAGAAGAAAATCTGCTTTCTATGTTTTATTATTTGTCCTTTGCTATGAACAAAAGACAATAATGGAGTCTATATCCATCATTATTATTATCAGTCTATTGACCACAGTAACATGTAGAGAGGGTCAAAAAATCTATTCTTTTATGGGTTTTTTTTATTTTTATTCTTTTGTGTGGCGCCGTATGTATTAAAATCCTAAATTATTATTTTTTATCCAACATGTTTTCATTTAAGGTATTTAAATGTGGCTGTTCCTTTATAATCCTACAGGAGGCACACTCTAAACCATTCAGCACTGGCTGGCAACACAGTAGGAGCAAATTCTTTGTTTTATTTTGTTTTTAAAATAATCGGGATATTGATAAAACCGTGATACTAACAGAATCGCAATACAAATAGAACCGTCAGTAGATATTGTGAGAATATTGTATCGGCTGGCCCCTAGTGATTCCCATCCCCCACCTACAGTACCATGACGTTTTAAAAAGGAAGTAAATAGTCAAAAGTATGCAGAAAATTTGTCTAAAAAGTCTGTACATGCTGCATCGTTCAAAATGGTGCTATAGCGCTATAGTCCATAAAAATATGGTGTGCCAAAAACGAATGTGAAAAATTTTCAGTGGTCTGCACAGAGCCCTGACCTCAACCCCACCGAACACTTCTGGAATGAACTCCCAATCTGTGCACCAGGCTTTCTCACTTGACATCAGCGCCTGACCTCAGTAAAACTCTTGGGGCTGAACGAGTAAATCCCCACAGCCGTGATTTAAAATCTGAGTAGAAAGACTTCCTGAAAGAGTGGAGGTTATACAGTAATAACAGCAAAGAGTTTTAACCTTTTAGTGGAATTATCATACAGTACAGTATGAACTTCCGCCGAGTTCTAGGATGCGCAAACAAACAGTTCTGAGAACAGTTCTACAATCGGGTTCTGCTGGACTGAACAAGTTCTCGGATTCTAAAACTGTTCTCAGAATTGCTACTGTTTGCACATCTTTGTCTTTGATCTTAGTCATGAAGTTTGATACTTTTCGATACTTTTAATACCAACTCCCTGAGCCAGAGTCACTAGACTCTGGTATTTGAGAAAGATACAAGGGTTAGAAAAATGATGGTGATTAAAGAAAATTTACAGTAACTCGAGCGACAAAATTGAGATTCTTATTTCAGCTTCAATTTAGGTTCGATGTGTTTCTCGTGAAATTCACTAGAAGAAACACATACTGTACAGTAGGTGGAACAGAACAATTAATGAGCAGGATCTCTTATCCTTTACGCGTAAGAGAGGGAACCTCTCCTACTACTTTGGAGCAAAGTGCGAGTCTATATAATGTAAGGTAAAAGTCCATTTACATGCCATCAAGTGGCAAAAACTCAATATATCCATCATTACGGTGGCAATCTCTCACAGGATCGGGTTACGAGCTTGACGCCCGATTGTATGAGTGATTGAGAGTGAAGGACTTTGATCAAGGGCCGAACAGTGGCAGTGCGATGGCTTAAACCCAGGACCTTCTGATCAGACTAAGGCTCAGAGAAAGTCAAAGTTCTTAATAAGTTCTTAAATTTTAGCAGGTAACGCTTAGCAGATAAACGTTTGCCAACTTGTATATGGTTGTTTAGTAAAAATATGAAGATTCCCTATTTGAGTCTAGCTTTACCAAGGTTTTATTTATTAATATTAACAGACAGTATTATGCATGAATGCATAAAACAGCACTGTTGATTGCACCTGCTCATTTCTTGATAAACGGCAAACTGAGCGGTTCAGTTTGCAATAACACAAAGTGAAAGTGAGCCTCTTTAAAATGCAGGTGATGAAGGTGAGTGGTAAAAGCTTTATTCATTCTCTTTATATTATCACTAATATTGCGTGAGTGCACGCTCACTCTCTCTCTCTCTTTCCCTCTCTAGTCAGACTAGTCAGAGTTATAGCAGATCACTTAAGATAGAATACTCCGCTGATGTCCTTGTTTAAAAAAAAAAAATGAAGAAATGAATGAAGTGCATTTTTGGGACTGTAAAGTTAGTTCGAAAATGAAAAATCGTCAGCTATGAACTTGAATTTATCCATGTTAGTGTGGGTGCACTTTGACCTTGCCCTTGTGAGAAAGCTAATGTTATAAGGAGGGGGCTGGGCCTCCGAGTGGCGCAATGGTAAAGTGCTCGCCCTATCATCCAGAGATCGCTGGTTCGGTTCCCGGGTGATGCTGTAACCTCTCGCAGTCGGAGGTCTAGAGAGAGCTGATTGGCCGAGCTCTCGCAGAGGGGAGGGATGAGAGGTACTTAGTACTTGAACTAACCCCCCCCCACCCAAAAAAACAAAAAAAATAAAAATAATAATAAACCTCTTCCCAGTTGTGTTGGACTAATGGCATTTAGTTATTAACCTAGTTAACCCAGTGTAAGTATGTATCCAGTGTTGTAAACTTTAAAGCACTTTTTGTAAGTCGCTCTGGATAAGAGCGTCTGCCAAATGCCTAAATGTAAATGTAGTGCTCCCACATTAATCACGGCTCTACAGCCAATCAGGGGCGTCTGTGAGCTCGCGAATGCGGAGAGAGCGGATAGCACTTTCCTCCGAGTGTGTTACGCCGCCCCCAACGGTGCGTGAGCGAGCAGTTCGAAAAGATGCAGTTGGCCGGCGTCACGTGGGTCGGAGGGAACACGTGATAGTCTTCGGCCCTCCCCACTGAGTGGTAGTAGTAGCCTTAATGTGGGAGCCCCCTAGTCACGGGGAGGAATTGGACACGACTAAATTAGGGAGAAAATCGGGAAAAAAAATCCAAAATTAAAAAAAGGAAGGGGCTAAATATTTTAAAGGATTCAAATTGTAACAAAATCAGGGAAAATGTAATATTGAATCTTGTGATACTTATAGAATCACAATTTTAATCGAAACAGCACTGTGATAATATTGTATCGGGAGGAGTGTGATAATTTCAAAATGCTGCTATTGTACTGTTTTCAAAACTTTTTAGTACTGGTATAACGTGCAGCACAGACCTACATATAACCCTTCTTGGTTGAAAATGAAGAAAAACAAGCTGGTTTTCTGCATAAACAGGCGATTGTGTGCAGATGATTATGAGCTGGCACAAAAACATACAGTATAAAGTACGACTTAACCCTGGACAAATTCAGCTTGTGCTAAGATAAGCGAAAGCTAAGCAAACTAACTACCGCTATCGCAGAGTGGATGGCCATGGACTGGCATCTTATCAACACTGGTGAGTTTAATTAGCTTATTATCTAGCATCAATAGCTGCAATCATCAGCAGGTGCAAGTGCACACAACAGAAGAGTTAATCGATGAAGCCTACGCATTTGTTTGCATTATCTACACTGGGAACCACAGAAAGGCATTTTGCTGATGATTTGGCCCTGGATGATTAACACGAAATTAAACAAAACAAAAAAAACGAATATAATAATAATAATCTACTAACAACCCTAACATACTCTATACACAACTCTCAATATTAAATGAAATGCTTTAAAATTTTGAATCTAAAGTATTGCTGAGATGAGATGGGACGGCCTCATTATACAGTATGCCGAGGTCTCTCATTCAAACGAGCGTTTAAAAGAGTCCAGTAAAACTTTACAGCATTTCTAAAAAAAAAAAAAAAAAAAAAGTCAGTCCTATTCGTAAAAGCAAACCCAGCATCGGTGAGCTTACAGCACATATGATAAGTTAGGTTATGATATGATATATGATATGATGAACCCTTTCAGGAAAGGTTAAAGTCTTTATTACGCTCTGAGCGATAACCGAGAGAGCTGGCGAAGTGTCAGGGACCCCATTTCCTCCTAATTCAGCCGCTGCTGGTCTTCTCTTTGTCACAAGACAGCGTGAAAGACAAAGTATGAAACCAGTAGAGATGGAGGAAAAAATAAATTCAGTTACAGATCACGATTATTTTCCAATTTCAAAAATTTTTTATTCATATGTTTCCATTTCAGGTGGTAATGCTTCCGTTCTTCTATGACCCTACAGGTGGCGCACTCCCAACTATTCACATATTGGCAGGCAGCACAGAATCCTATGTGGTACGAACAATTTATTTTATCATTTTATAATATGCCCTGCGATTGATTGGCACCCTGTCCAGGGTGTACCCCGCCTTGTGCCCTAAACCTCCTGGGATAGGCTCCAGGCCCCCCGCGACCCTGAACAGGATTAAGCGGTACAGTGGAACCTCGGATTACGAGCATAATTCGTTCCGGAAGCCGGCTCGTATTCCAAAACACTCGTAGACCAAATTTAATTTTCCCATAAGAAATAATGGAAACTTAAATTATTTGTTCTACAGCCCAAAAAAAAATAATACATAAAAATAATTAATACAAAATATAAAGTAAAAAAAAAACAAATTCACCTGCACTTTACCTTTCAAAAAAGTAAAAAATAAATCCCGACAGGTAAGTGTTTCCTTTTGTGCATGCAGGCGCTATGTATGTATGTGTGTGCGTGTGTGTGCGTGTGTGTGCGTGTGTGTGTGAGAGGCTAGAGTAAGTGGAGATATACAGTACAATTAAAATATACACCTGGGTATCGTGATATTGTATTAGGCGCTCCCTAGAAACTGACGCACATGTTATATGGTTAAATGGGTAAACAAACTCGAGAGAGAGTTCTAAATATGTAGAAAAACTCACTCAGGTTTAACCAACACCATAATCAACAGCATCATCCCTACTGCTCCAGAACATCCTCGTACCCCAGTCTCTTGGCTGCCCCTTCTGCTAGTGGAGTGCCACAGACTTATAAAGACCTCCATGGACTTGACTTAGAGGTTCACGAGGTAGCAAGCAGATGGGGTCTCTTGTTATGCCCTTCCGTTTCCACCCAGCCTAACGACCCTGCAGTCTCAGCATTTGTTCCTAATGGCAGGTTAATTCTCAGTCAGGCATTTTGACCCTTATAGCCATCCACTCATCTCCAGCGGTTCTTGTCTCCAAGGAATCTGTTGCTATGGTTCATGAGTTTCACCTGTGTTTTGGTATGTAATCCAAGACACTGATCCACTCCTCTGTGTCTCTGCTCTCTCTCTACAAGGTTTAGTGCTTGTTCTCAGCCTCTTTTCTTGGCATTGTCATTTCTGTTTTTCTTGTGCAACTCTTCCAAAAGCGTGCTTTTATACTGCTGCATCTCAACATGCAACGTTTCTTTCAGAATATTTACAGTCTCTGATTATATGGGTTTTTTATTATTATTATCATCCTGTTCTCAGCATGCACTGTAACTGTAGTCTGATTGTATGCAAATGTATGTTTATCCAAAAACAATCTTGGTGAAATTACGATATTTGACTCCTTTTGGAATACAAAGTTTTCATTTCCTACAGCAGAGCACTGACACTGCTTTTAGTGTCTAGCGCTGCTGTGATTAAAGTTTTCATTTTCCTATTCATAAAGTCCTGACATTACTTCAAAGCTTCTAAAACTGAATACAAATATGCTAATATTTAAAGTCTAACTGAATAACATTAGGACCGACCAAAATGAACATGATGACAAGATAAAGTGTCTGAAGAGCTGATGAATAACTTAATCTAATTATGGCTTATCTGATGCAGGCACACAAACACTGATTTTGAAGTATAATGTGGCAGAATAGTGGTTTGCTTTAGGCAAATAAGGATGATAAGGGTATTTGTAGCATGTTACACGCTGACAATCCAATACCGTAGATGTTATGGCTAATCTGCTTACACAGATTAGCCATAACATTATAACCACTGACTGGTGAACTGAACACATCCACCAATTATACACCAGCAAACTGGGGACAGGATCATGGGCACCCCAAGCTTACACATACCCGCGGAGACTAAAGGCCAGCCTGTCCAGTCACAAATGCAGCACAAACCACTGAAAAAGTCAATACTGCCCACAATAAAAAGGCACCAGAACACCACAGCCCACCATGCACGAGGCCCAGCAGATAAAGTACAGCCTCCAAACTGCCCAGATCTCAATCCAATCAATCACCCACAGAATGTGCCGGACAAACAAGTCTGATCCACAAAGCCCCCAACATACCCTGCACCCTAAGAACGATCCACTGCCGACATCCTGGTGTCAGACGCAAATCAATTAATAATTGGGAACGCCAATTGGGATAACTTGGATGTTTTTGGGGAGAACATGAAACTCCAGGCACACAGAAATTGAGGCGGGAATCAACCCCCGGACCCTAGATGTGCTAAACATTAAGTCACCATACTGCTGAATGTATAACCGGTCCCACATAATCTCAAAGCCATAACACAACCTTAAAACTTAAACAGCTTTACGAGGACATCCATGTTCCCAGGCACCTCTGTAATCTGTAATCGCCAACAGACACACTTAATAATGCTTTGCAAATCTCCAAACTGTGCTACCATGTCACTGCATGTCTTTGGACTGTGGGAGGAAACCCACCAAGCACTGGGAGAACACGCAAACTCCATGCACACGGACCCTAAGGCGGGATTCGAGCCCGGACCCTAGAGGTGCCACACAATAGGGTTAACCACTACTCCATCGTGCCGTCATACACTGTTTTGCACTTCATGATTTGATTCACCTCGTGACCTTTGGACTATATTTTTGTTCTGACATTTTTTTTGGAAATACCAAGATGCTCTGCAATTTAAAAATTAAAATCCCTCCATTCACTCCATCCTCTGGAACCCTACCCATACTGTATACTTGGTGCATCTGATGCTGAATGATCCCCATTTCATATAGACATAAAACCAGCCAATGGCTTAGATTCCTGCGCGATAGACATGTTAACAGATCTAAAATCATCAAACTGTGTTGTGAAGCCAGGTCAGCAAAGAGGAACGCCATTAAATCGCATCACGCAGCACAAGCACGCAATTAACGCATGTAGTTTCAAACTGCATGCACAATAAAAGCATGCAGTTTTGTTTATTTATTTTCTTATTTAAAAAGAAAACTGCATGCTCTATTGTTTTGCAAAAGAAGAGAAACTTCCCAACTTACCAGTGAGCTGGTCGTAAGATCCATCGAGTTCTCTGGAGTCGGACAAGCTTTGATCCCTGTTTTTAGTCTTCATTCTAATGTCTAATAAACGCCTAAAACAACTGAATAAATCAATAGATGCGTTAAAGCTTTAAAGAGTTCAAGATTTTTTTATTATTAAAAAAAAGAGAGAGAGAGGTAATTTATCGCGCGCTCTCAAGGATGAGCTCGCGACTTGGTTGTGTGCGAGGCGCAGTATGGCCACGAGCGCTTTCTCTCACTCTCTGTCTTTTTCTCTCCCTCTCTCTCTCTCTCTCTCTGTTTCTCTCGACGCACACACTCCCCCGGTTCACTCCGTGGTCATATTACTCCAGGTTCCACATTTGAACAGAAACGCCGGTTACACAAAATGCGCTCCTGCGTTGCCTCGAGCGCTGGAGAAGCGCGAGCAAAGAGGAGTTCCGTGAGCTGCGCGCGCTCGGCAGGTGGCTCGCGCGCGTGAAAATACCAATAGTCGAAAAACGAGCGCGCGCGCGCGCGTATTGCTGTTGCTCATATATGGTTTACTATCCGAGCAACAGTTGTGAGATAGTTGATGTAATACCAGAAAGTACCTTATGTACAAATAGCATATTGGATACAAATATACTATGTACTGTACTGTAGATAAAGGGGCATTCTACAGGAAACGTGGATTCTTAGTGGTAAAAAAAATTCTCCTGAAATGCATTTTGTTCTTTCACAGTTAGAACTTCTTTAATAGCAATAACTTACTTTTAAACTTTATGAATCCAAAAAAGGTAGAGCTTAATGATTTTTTATTAAACATCTAATAACCGGTGTCACTTCTCTTCCTGGTAACACCAACAATGGTAACACCAATGATGGTAACACTAATTATGATAACACCAATGACAGTAACACCCTTAAGGGTAACGCCAATGACGGTAACACCATTGACAATAACACCCTTAAGAGGAACACCAATGATAATAACACCAATGATGGTAACACTAATTATGATAACACTAACGGCAGTAACGCCCTTAAGGGTAACGCCAATGACGGTAACACCATTGACAATAACACCCTTAAGAGGAACACCACTGATAATAACACCAATGATGGTAACACTAATTATGATAACACTAACGGCAGTAACGCCCTTAAGGGTAACATCAATGACAGAAACACCAGTGATGATAACACCAATGACAGTAACACCCTTTTTTTTGGAGGGGGGGGGCAAACAAAATTTAAATTTAAACTTAATAATCGCCTGTAAATAGCCATAAGAAGTGCTGGAAAAGCACCGGGTGTAAGCTCATTTGACTGCTGTTTAATTAGAGCATCACGTCGATCTGGTCCAAGCTCTTTAACTTTTTTTCTTTCTTTGTCCGATCGCCTTGCGAAGGGGTATTTTAGCAAAGAAATTACAGAATTTTCTCTCATATTTATCTGCCTTCCATGTCAATTACTACTCAATACATTAAGTAACAATCTGCTGACCGTTAATAAGATTCGTTGAGAATGGTCCAATCACATGAGCCCAAATATTTAAAAACAATATTGATTCGCTAAGAACAAAAGTGGGAGGGAGGATGATTTGAAAAAATCCAATTAGAGCTCAGCTTCAAATCACATGCTTTTCAAAAATTTACGTGCCTACATAGACACTCGTTTGTCTGGCGCCCACGAACACAAACACAAATGAACGTAATACAGTTTAATTTTTTTTATTGTAGATAAATTATATTAAGAAATACAGTGGAATATTGTGACTAAATGACTTTATTTCATTATTAAAATAAATAATGATTATGTTAAATAATTACATGTTAAAGTTGCATTCTTCTCTGCCTAACTTTAAGGGCGCGGCGCCCCAGCGCCCCTTATTGTTCGGCCACCACTGGCACCAAGGATGCTAACATGAATGACGGTAGCACCAATGACGATAACACCAATGACGATAACACCAATGACGGTAGCACCAATGACGATAACACCAATGATGGTAGCACCAGTAATGGTAATTCCAATGACAATTTGAAGAAAAATCAGAACTACTTACAAATTGGCTTAAATGTGTTTTCCATGGTTTCCAATGATGTCAAAATCAATTAATTATTTGATGTACTCATGTTATGTTCCCAATTCTTGAGCATTACATATAAAATGTAATGTAAATGTAAATATGAAATGAATAACACCAATGACGGACTTTACATAAAGCTTCGCACAGAATTGCAAAATAAATCATGAAATTTCTAAACAACTGAAGAAAGACATCTGACATACTGTACCTTTTGCATTTGTGCAATGCTCTTCATCTAGTGACCCCTGATGTAGGAACAATGACATAGTTCGGGGTGACATAATTATTTCGTATAATTAATAATAATCAATTATTGTTTCATGATCTTATTTTATAAGATATTGATGTTATTGTGGATCAGATTTATTTTATGAAAATAAAATATCTTCAGATGAAAAGTATATGGTCCCACTTTGATGTACAGTATGGTCATAGTGACAAAACATTTTGTTAAACTTGGCCTTTAAAAATGCTTATATATTGAACATTAAAGTAAGAAAATTTATTTCATGGTTGAAAGGATATACTATATATTTTGAACATATGGTAATTTTTTATTATTTTGATAATATGGTAATTTTAATTATTATTCCATATTTAAGTAAGAGCAGTGATGTCTAGAATTTCCACACTAGTTTTCTACAATATGGGCTTATCATTTGTTTAAAAATAATAATAAAAAAAAAACAGACAGACATCATATAATAAAGTACAAAAGTGTATAGCAACATTGATTTATCTTAATTGGCTATTCAAGGTCAGGGTCATGCTGAACCTCAGAAAGCAGCACAAGTTGTGAGTATACCTGGATAAGCTTAGGTTCAACACCGCGACCGTGGAGCTACCTATAAGACAGCAAAGATATCTTCTGCTCCGGCATGTTGCCTTCTAATGTTGTATTATATTACAACAATACACTATACTATACTCCATCAAGCGGAATTTAACATCATAACAATGTTTGCTTACTGTAGGCTACGGTTATGAGAGTAAAAGAATCCCTTTATTTCTCTATATTATCCCCTGTTGCACCAATGATCGGACTGCCTGCTTCAAATCTGAAACACTGGCCTCCTGGGAACTCCTTTAATTCCCAAAACATTGGAAATGGCTATAGCAAGGCCAGGTCTGCACAAGGCATGTGACAATAATTTCCTGCTGAGTTCCTGTAATGCAAGTGATGTTCATGAATGATTGTGCGTACAGTTTCAACAGTCTCTTCTGTGTCTCTTCTGCAAATGGATGCCAAGTTATCCATTGATTTTTAAGGACCAGATGTTCCACTCACTAAATGTTTGCAGGAACGACAGTGGGCTCCGAGCCATCTCGGTTGGGATCATCATTTACACGAGTATGGCTTTCTTTAACACATTTGCACCATCCAAATTTTGCACTGCGTCCAAGAGTCTCATCACCGTACTGTGCTTGAAGTCTTCAATGCCAATCAGATGAACACGCCTTGTTCCTGCTGGTTTAACAGATTAGAGTACATGTACATATTAATGCAGATGTTAACATATTATAGGGGTAGGTATTTTACTCCCAAGCAAGGCTTCTAAAACAATTAGAGACAACATTTAATATCAGTTTCTAACAATGTAATCCAAACATGCTCAACGTTCCTTTTTCTCACATTTCAGAATGTTCCAATATACATAATTGTTCAGTTATGTTATAACCCATGGCCCCATGAGCCTGATATTTGACAGCTCAGTCAATTTCATATACCAAATGATCTACAGTTAGATTTTTGCTACGAGCAGCCTGTATTATCCAGGGAGCGCAATTCTGCTATGTAAGATTGTTTTACTGCTTCAGTGTACTGTAGGTTACGTAAGGTAAAAACTTTGTGCAAGTTTATCCTACTCTTATTGTATCTGCAACCTTTAAACTCCCATTACTGATAAAATAAAACATTTGTATATATAAAGACCATTTCCATTCCCAGCATTTGACAGACACCCTTATCCAGAGCGACTTACATTCTATTTCATTATACATCTGAGCAGTTGAGGGTTAAGGGCCTTGCACAAGGCTTTTGACCATTTGGTGGTTGTGGGGTTTGATCCTGGGAACTTCCAAACTATAGTCCAATGCCTTAATCACTGAGCTACCCCTGTTAATGAATTATAAAAATGAATCATATATTTAATATGCATATTTAATGCTAAATCTTAAACTTCTACATTCAGTATATTGATGCTCACAAAGTTGATCCCAGCCCAAAAATATAAAAAAGTATATACAGTGGAACCTCGGATTACGAGCACAATTCGTTCCGGAAGCGGGCTCGTATTCCAAAATACTCGTAAACCAAATTAAATAAAAAAAAACATAAAAATAAATCCAGACAGATAAGTGTTTCCGTTTGTGCACACACACACACACACACACACACACACACACACACACATTAACAGAGAGACCGTTTTTAAAACCGTTTAAAAATT
>JAQQZT010000013.1:9430570-9447417 GCA_030068275.1 Clarias platycephalus | reverse complement strand
TTCACGTTAATTCGGATGTACAAAGAGAATATGCGTGGGATTCCGCGTACGCAGTGTTTCATACATCAGATTTTTTTTACTGCGTACGCACATTTACAGCTTTGTCCGTACGCAATGTTTTAGTATGAATTGAACGCAAGTCTTTGTACATGAGGCCCCAGGACTCAGTTACAGCTGTTGTGATATTATAATATGCTTGGATAAAAACTAGGTAGAAAGTTTTCTCAGTATGCCGGCACCATGATCAGACTGCCTGCTTCATGTCTGAAACCCTGGCCTCCCAGGAACTCCTTTAATGACCAGTTTGGAAATGGCTGTACCATTGGATGTACGAATTACTCCCACCCGAGTATATATAACATGCAAGTGGTGTTCGTGAATGATGGTGTCTCCAGTTCTCATGGACAGATGCGTCTCTTCCACAAGCTGGTGACAAGTTATCTGTCGATCTTCAAGGAAGGAAGAAAGTTCTGTAGTGGGAATGACTACAGTGGGGAATCAGCCACCGAGCCGGGATCGTTATTCATGGGCGTACAGCCTTCTTTAAAATGTTTTCATCATTCAATGTTTGCAGCCAACAGTCTCATCTCCGTACTGTTTCTCTAAATCTCAATCGATTTTACACCTTTATTCACAAGAAACTCCATCACAAGTCCCGGTTTGGTTCGAACGCCCCTCGTATTTTATATACATATCGTTGAGTTGCAGTGACGCTAATGGATATTAGCTAGCTTTACTACAGCATCATGTCATGCCTCATTTTTGTCTTGCTACACAACAATAAACATCTATATAGTGGTTTTCTAGCTTTAGTGGTACTGCTATAGTTAATGCTGGCTATGTATTTCAACTAATCGAATCTGATTACTGCATGCATTAGAAATACTCTCTATTGCACTGTATAGACGATTAAAAATGAACTGGTAGATTTAAGCATTTTAGTAGTTTTTACAAATATATGTTGAATGCATCAGATATCATTAATGATGGATTAGAATAAATGGTCAGACAAACCTGACTCACCCAATCAGACACGCTATTAACATTCATTCCAACTCATTCCAGGGGGTAAAAGAGACTTCTTCTGTGACAGCACTTAAAGGATGGTGGAAATGTCAGTAGATAATGCAAGTCAGAATTAATTAGTTTCCACAATTGTAAAATGGACGACATGATTGGAGCTTGTCGGCACCAATACCCTTAGCTGTTCTCTGAGAAATAGCAATTACTCAGCATTATTGGATTTCAGAGAAGAAGGCGAGGCTTGACTTTGACAGAGACTACTGGCTGCAAATGAAACGGCATACTATTCAGTAGCACCGAAGATATCTCCAACTACCCCATAGTGCACCATAATCACTACAGCTTTGTAAGTTATAAATAAAAGTTCCTTCTCCCATGATAAAAAGTCTGTTGGCCTCTAACAAATGTTAGCCAAGACAGAATGTCCTGATGAGGCACGTCTATGTAAATAATACAGCACTTATGGGACCGGTAATTATGGGGAATAACCACCTGTTCAAGATCACTACAGGAAGAGGTGTCTACACAACAGATGTCTACACAACATGCAGTTTTTTTTTTTGAGTACTGAATTAAATGCATGAGATATTACACTCTTGTTTATATTTCTGTCTGGATGGGGCTTAATGGGAACGCTGGGAGATTTCATTTAACTGTTGAGAGGCGCCAGGAAAATAATTCACTCACTCATCGTCTATACCATTTTATCCTGTGTACAGGGTCATGGGGGCCTGAAGCCAATATATTACATGGCACATATTCATACTATGGACAATTTGGGAACGCCAATCAACTTAACCTGCATGTCTTTGGACTGAAGGAGGAAATCCACCAAGCACAAGGAGAACATGCAAACTTGATGCACTCGGACCTGAGGCGGGAATCGAAACCACACTCTAACCACTACGCCAAGTGGTGTACACCAAGGACCGCTACTACATCATGTCACCAAGTGGTGTGCACCAAGGACCGCCACTACATCATGTTGCCAAGTGGTGTGCACCAAGGACCGCCACTACATCATGTCGCCAAGTGGTGTGCACCAAGGACCGCCACTACATCATGTCGCCAAGTGGTGTGCACCAAGGACTAGGTACATTCGACTGGGCATTGTACGTACTGTAAATACCCCTGAGCATCATCTGAAACTGGAATAATCCAAGGAAAGAGTCCCGCTTTCCTGCTGTCTCTGGGATGAGGTGGAATCTGGAAACCGGGATCCGACAGTAAGATCAATGGTGCTGATCACATTTTTGGCTCAGTGTAATCAGATTTGTGAGTCTCTGATTGTGATTACACTGAGGCAGCAGCAGTCCATGGAAAATCGGCGTGTACCATCCTATTTTCTAACAAGCACCACCAGAGCTGATGATGCAATATTTGATTCTTTTATTACTGCATGCCATGCTCCAAGAGTTTTTCCTCTTCATGCTGCAACAAAGTCTGTGTAAATATTGATGTGCTGTAGGGTGGTAATTAACTACGATAAGCATTTTCGTACATATACAGTACTCTTCAGCACTTAAGAGGTCACTCAAAGGTCAATTTGGCACTCTTAATTTAACGTAAGCAGTTAAACATTGGGATGGACATTGGGGGAAAAAAGGATCCCAAATACCAGATAGTCTACGTTCATTTACATTAATGGTCAAAAGGTGTAATTTTAATCAATAGGTGTGTATTAGCGAGAGAGAGAAAGGGCGAGAGAGATATAGATGACTCTTGCATTAGGTGACACTTCACAATAACGATTATACGGTAATGAAGTGTCATCGCTTTCATCCATGTGAAACATGTCCCAAATCAGCACTGCGGTAGGGAATAAATCGCTAATCTATTTTGTGAACTCAAACAGCATTCTCAGCCCTAGGGTTCCATCTGTCCTTTGAATGCTCCAGCGACCCCTGAGTTTTGTTCAGAATTTGACACAACCTGGTGCTCACAAAGACTTTCGGAATGAAGGTCAGTAAATTAGGTCTTCTGCGATAAACTGGTCGGAGTTCACAAAAGGCTTTAAAGACCTCAGCTTTTAGGACTATGTTCTAGTTTCATTCATATTGTATTTCTATGCTTTGTGTGCTGTTGTTGTTGTTGTTTTTTTATACTGGGAATTTGATCTGAACAGACTTGGCAGCAGTTCAACCTTTTCATTCTGCCACCAATTGAATTAAACAATATTCATGTGAATATAATAGAATATTCATGGCCATATGTTTATACTGCAGGGCTGGCCCTGGGTCTGTTGGCGCCCAAGGTGAGTTGTTACACTGGCAGCCCCCAAAAACACCCCCACCAAATCTGACCCATGCAATAAAGAGGGTTAGGGTTAGACCTTGCTTTTTGATCTGAACTGAATTTTTATTTAAATTATAAAGTCATACAACATTAGGTTTTTAAAATAATAAAAATTTCCCTACAGAAATAAAAATACATGAAAGAATGACTACAAAGCACAGTATCATACATCAATATCATGCATTATTAAAAAAGGAATAATCAGAGTAGTACATGTGTTTCAAACAAGGTAGATAAAAGACGTATACTATATGTAGTGTTCAGTACTGTAGAACTACCCTTATCAGTGAGAAATGTGAAATAAATGAATGTGAGTTTATCCGTCTCTTAAATTTAGCAGTCCCTTAAGGCGATGGAATAGGCCAATCTTTAGGGATAATGGACAGGGTCCGTCCATGTGCCATCAAGCAACAGATACTCCCCACTCTGAAGATATATCCAACATTTCTGTGGCGGTTACTTATGTTGTCGGGTTGCCAGCTCATTGGCAATTTGGCAACAGCCAAATGTATCTGAGCACTTGGGATTGAAGGACCTTGCTCAAGGGTCCTACAGTGGCAGCCCAGTGGCATTGGTGCTTGAACCGGAGACCTCCTGATCCAACACCTTAATCACCAAGCAATCCATTCCTCCAAACACCATAGTATAAATATTAAATTAACCAGTACAAACACTTAATATGTGATACAGTACACGAGACAGGATGCTGCTGCCTTTGAATCAAAGCACATGGAGTTATACAGTAAACATGACATTTCTAATTAGGGAAAGCTCACGTTAAAATAATAATAAAAAAGGACACCAAGAAGTACATAAATAAGCCAGTAAAACAAGTGTTCATAATGATTATTATTAAGACATTACATATATTGCCATTATACGCCCGACAGCATACTGTAGCCACTTTGTGTCCAAGAAGCTGTTATACTTCCTACACCCGGTTTTGTCCACTCTCTGACCTGGATTTTTGTATGTTTAAATTAGGAACCACAAACCATTTAACACTCCAATGACCAAGTCTTCGGTTGCCCAACCAAAATTCAGTTCACACACTTCCATAGTTCGTCAACGTGAACGTTTTTTTTTAATGCGGTACTCTGAGCAGTACGAACTATTTTTTTCCTTTTATGCATGCACTAACCAGCATGACTTAAAGCAGCATTGTGTACACTGCATCATGCACAATGTTTACTCCAGTTCGATTAACAGCTCAGCTCCTAGAATATTAGTGATATTAAATATGAAATGAATGAAGCCTTCACTGCTGGCGTTCATCATGCTGCATGTTAATGATGCTCTTGTTCACTCTTTAGTTGCAAGCTGATCCATTCATTTAATTGAAAAATGAGAGCATTCAATGAACTGCGCATTAACGCACAACACTAAGTTGCACATTAATGGTCAGTAGTGGTGATAAATTTGAGCTGTCAACAATAAGAAAACTTAACCTAATTCCAGGTTTTTGAGTCTAAAACTCGTGCAATTATAGGTTGGAAGGTTTAATGATAGGAAGTTCATGGCAAACTAGCCGGACAAATAGGTCAGCAGAAGATTTAATATACCTGGAATTTTTGACTCAACTATGAGATTGTAACATATTCAATGTAACATATAAAATACTTCCACAAATTAACAGATTTTGCATTATATCAATTGCTAAATCAAACTTATTGTAAACAACACTGAACAAAATAAAAATGAATGGCCAGTCACTTTCCTCAAATAGGTGAAGTACAGGGAATTTAATGAAATATAATCTACCTACTGGTATACCAGACTGGTACTGTATATACTGGTCTTGAAACCCCAAAGTTACACAACCCACATTGGGTTTCAGCTCCTAATAGGAATCTGAGGCTATAAGCTGAACAGTTGAAGTCTGATAAAAAGACCTAGAGATGTTTTACAAATCAACATCTGTCCAGTTTCAAGAAGGCTGTGCTTTCTCTAGACTTAGATTCGCCTTACTGGCCGAAAGATTGACAACAGGATTTATTGGACGTACTGTCAGTAATTAGGAACAGATTCAGGGTAATTCCGAGAATTTTTTTTTTCTTTTTCTTTTTCTTTTCTGATCATAAGAAAGCAGATTATTTTATTCCAGCAATATTCACAAAATAGAATACTCCATAAACCTTTGACAAATATGCTTCAATTCTCTTCCGTCTTATAGAAAATTTAATCTTGATGAGCAAATTATTGCATTTCTCCCTTTTTATCTGCTCATTTATTGACTCTGATATTATTAGCCAAGCAAGTAAGAACTTGATTCGCTCTGGAGATTAAAGGGATTTTTGACTGGTTTCACAGAACTGCTCTTGATCTTCATGATGAAGCAAGCTGCTGAATTTCATTCGTTTGAGTGAGTGAACAAATCAAGTGAGCATGAATGATGGATCAGTTTTGCAAAACAAACGCAACCCTACAGATCTTCCTTCCTGGCCTGTGATTTCTGGAATGAAACTTTTAGATGTGCTTTCTATCAACTTTGGTCATTATATAACTGTGTCACTAAAATGTATATTATAAATAAACGAAGAATGCATGGTGGCCGAGAAGTGCAAAACAAAATAACAAATTTGAAAACAAAATAACATTCAAAAACAACAACCTAAAACAAAATAACAAAACCAAAAACAACATACGGTTTTGTTATTTTGTTTTCGGTTGTGTTATTTTGTTTTTGTTATTATTATTATTTTTTTTGGTTTTGTTATTTTGTTTTTAAATTTGTTATTTAGTTTTGTGTTTTTTTGTTATTTTGTTTTCGGGTTTTGTTATTTAGTTTTCGTTATTATTATTATATATATTTTTTGGTTTTGTTGTTTTGTTTTCAAATTTGTTATTTTGTTTTGCGCCATAAGAATTCTAAAAATACAACAACTAATAATAATAATAATAATAATAATAAATAAAATTCGCATTGTATGTCCCAGTGCCGCAGTAACTGGAAGTTGTTAGTGCTGCTTAATTATACTATTTGCCCTCCTATGGAAAACTGTATGAGTTTGTTACTGAATGATTATAAATATTAAAGTTAATGTACCAAGTCTAACTCTGTTTGCTTTAAATCAGATTTTATGCTGAATACAGTAGTCTCACTGGAGAAGAGCTCAATCTGCAAGTGTTTTTGGTGGTTATGTTTTGTCCAGCAACATTGAGACTAATACTGTTCTTATAATTTCCTTTTAATAGTTAAAGTAAATTACTTTGACAAAATGATTGACTACATGCTGAAATAATGTAGAACAAATTACCTCAACACAATGTTGCAAATAGGACATTAAAACAATATTTACTGAATGCAGTTACAGTAGGTTTAACCCTCAACAGTATCCTGTCCTTGAAATCTCCATATTATTACTGGCAGCTTTTTTTTACTGATGGCTTGAATATGTTTCAAACCTTTTCTCACTGAATGAGTTGCTTCTTCTGCTGAACAAACAAAAAGTGTTATAATAGCCTTGAGGTGGTGTGAGCACTGATTTGCAGGACTCTGTCCAAAATATATTTTTATTATAGTGGTGTAGTGGTTAGCACTGTCGCCTTGCACCACCAGGTTCTGGGTTCGATTCCTGGCCAGGCTCGATTCCTGTCTCTGTGTGCATGGAGTTTGCATGTTCTCCCCATGCTTGGTGGGTTTCCTCTGGGTACTCCGTGTCGTCCCACAGGACAGGCTAATTGCAGGTTAGGCTAATTGGCGTTCCCAAATTGTCCGTAGAGTGCTAATCCATGCCCTGCGATGGATTAGCACTCTGTCCAGGGTGTACCCTGCCTCGTGCCCTAAGCCTCCTGGGATAGACTCCAGGTACCCGCGACCCTGAATACAGGATAAAGGGGAATAGAAGATGAGTGAATGAGTGAGTGACCATGCAGCTAAAGCCATGCATGAGAAATGGGCATGAATTTCATTACTAAGCTGAACGCAGGATGTGTTTAGTAAATAAATCTGGATGCACAGTAATTTATGTGATCAGTTATTTAAAATATTTTAAAATATTTTACATGAGAATATATCTGATGATGGTCTTGGCAAGAAAAATGAAAATCACTGTGATTATTTAAACTGGATGGTTAACATAAAACTGTCAAAGCACTGAAACACCATAAATAATTGATATTTAGTATATGCATGAGAATTTATGAAGAATTCTTTTAATGAAAAAAAAAGTTAAATAATTATACATTGATTATGCATAACATTAAATCTATTAACACTAAAACCACCTAGACTTTGGGTTCCCGCTATGCTGCCTGGTCAGCTCTGGTCCCTTGGGGCAAGACATGGATTCTTTGTGTATTGTGGATTGCAGGATGGAGCCAAACTTGTTTGTCCGCCGCATCCCATGAGTGTTCAATCGGATTGGGATCTGGGGAGTTTGGAGATGGAGTTAGTGGCCTTAGGCTCTTTGCTTGCCGGGCCCTGTGCATGGCAGGCTGTGGTGCAGTGTGTATTCTGGTGAATTTCATGACGATTTTTGCTGCATTGGTTTTTCTTTGGGATCGAACTGGACAGACTGGTCTTTGTTCCCGTGGGCATGGGTGAGCCTTGGGTGCCCATGATCTTATCACCAGTTTGTTGGTGTACAGTTGGTGAATTTATTTGGCAGTGGCGTTGATGTTATGGCTAATCAGTGTAAGCTTTTAAATAGAAAAATATTTTCTATCCAACTTTTATGCTCATTGTGAATTAACTTTGTACATATTGTTGGATCGGGGTGGTGGTTTAATGGTTGGCACTGTCGCCTTAGCACTTCCAGGGTCCAGGTTCGATTTGTGCCTGGAGTTTGCATGTTCTCTACGTGCTTGATGGGTTTCCTCCTGGTACTCCGGTTTCCTCCTACAGTCAAAAATATGCAGATTAGGCTAATTGCTGTTCCAAAATTGCCCATAGTGTGTGAATGAGTGTGTGTGTGCCCTGCGATGAATCGGCACCCTGTCCCAGGGTGTACCTGACGACCCTGGCATACAGGATAAAGCGGTATAGATGATGAGATGTCATCTCGTTGGGTAGCAAGACATCAAGTCTTACATGTTGTTATGTAATTTAGAAAAGACTTAGGAAATGCGGCGTTAAGGATGCAGAGGCATGCTCAACTTTAATGACCATCGTAAAACTTCATATCGTCTTGTTGCAGAGAGCTTTGGCTTTCTATGGGGAACCTCATAGCTTCACATGATTCTATTTTCACTGCTTTCAAACGAGACGTTAGCTGCACTTCAGGCCAAAACTAAGGTGTAAAATAAAACGTATTACTTTTTACCCATTAATGAATTCCTTGAAAGACTAATGCCCCAATCGACATCGCAATAAAGCCAGAAAAGCTACAGGAGCATAAAACGAATGGTTTACAATGGGCATCGCAGTCTCCTGTGGTTAAGCTGGGGCTAAATAGAATCTGTAGGGCATCTTTATAGCCACATCTACTTTCACAGGTGGAGCGAGCCTACATAATGTGATTTAAATGAGCTGTATAAAGGAAAAGAAGGATTGGAAATGCGACAGAGAGTGATGAGAGTCTACAAGGTTAGTGTGCCTTACTGAACAAGAGGATAAGCTGTGATGAGGCAGTCGGTGTTTATGGATGAAGAGATTGAACATCTGGTGTTATGGGTGAGCGAGCCATAAAGAGATAAGAATTTATAACTGTTTGGTAAAAACCTGCCGTTCTTCCTTTTACGATCAACCATTTTTCTTCAGTAATGCAGCTCGGTTAAACGTAGGGCTTAAACAGCCGTTTTCCCCAAAACCATTACTCAGAGGAAGTCAAGAAATCAGAGCCCAATTTAGATCCCAACTAGATAAAATGACACAGGTTAAAAATGTCACTCAGTGTGGTGCTGCCAAAGAGTCTTGAAAGGGAAGGCCGTAGAAAGAAGACACAACATATCAGAGGATGTCATGGCATTTCATGGTACTTTCATGGTACTTGTTATGGACAAGATTCATAATGTCGATTGGACAGTTAAACAATCCTCTCAGATTCGTTTATCATACATTTACGACGACCCACCTAATATTGAGTAGGTCCCCAATTTTGCCACCATAACACTGGTGCACTGTTCTGACATCTTTCTATCACAACCAGCATTATCCTTTTCCTCAGTTGGATCTACACTAGGACTTGTATTGGATCGGACCACACGGGCCAGCCTTCGCTCCCCATGTGCATCAATGAGCCTTGGCTGTTTGGGAGTTGCTCTGACTCAACTTTCAAGTCATCACATTTTGTGCATGTGCAAGGAATTGTCATGTTCTCTCCATGCTTGGTGGCTTTCCTCTGGGTACTCCTCTGGGTTTCCTTCCACAGTCTAAATATAGGCAGGTTAGGTTTAATGGCGTTCCCAAATTGCTTGTAATGTGTGAACGGAGCTTGTGAGTGAGTGTATGTACCCTACCATTCATTTGTACCCTGCCTTGTACCCTAAGTCTCCTTGGATAGGCTCCAGGCCCCCATGACCTTGTGTACAGCATAAAGCTGTATAGGCGATGAGATGAAATTTCTTCTACTAAGTTGATGGTTTTCTACCACCTTGCATTTCCATGCTCAGCAATGTTATGTAGCAATAAAATGAAGTCAGCTGATGACCTAAAAGTACTGCACTGAATGACCAGATTAAGGCATCAGTTGAGTTTTTTGCTTCCCTGATGACAGACATATTCCAGGACAGAAATTTTGAAAGTGTGGTTCTGGAGTATGATCATCACATTTTGTGCCATAATCAAATCTAAAACTAGATCTTAGAGTGTTAATTTCTTTTTTAACCCAAGGAGTGTATATTGGAATCAACATGACATTTACACTCCGAAATGGTGCGAATAAGACAAGTAGAACACGACATTATAAAAACTGGTGGAGAAACATGAAGACATGTGGACAAGGCCTGCTCACGATGTCTGTTTAGTTCCTCATTATCAGGTACACACTAGTCTTAGTTTCACACATTCCTCCCATGGGATTCAGAGCATCTGGTACAGTATCTGTTGTAGACTTTTTCTGATGACAGCCTTCATGCACTTCCACGAGCTGGTTTCCAGCAGGTAACGAAACTTTTAAACCTGACAACGTGACATTTTTGCATTTTTGCATGACATAGTCATCTACAAATCAGTAAATAAATAATATTCGATGGATTTGCATGAATAATGTAGTGGTGAGTAATCATGTCACTGTTTCTTAAAATACGATTATTAAAATATCATATAGGAATTATTTGCTCCAGTTGTGCAAGTAAAAAATGTGACTTTTTGTAATTGATGCTTTTTTCTTTTTTTTATATACAATTGTTTTTATTATACAATATAAAATTCTTTAGAAACAGATCAATATACTGTAATATGTCCTTTCTGTCTGATCCAGACACCTTCACTGGTTCTAAGCGCATTGCAAGGGACATCAAAAATAACCTATTATTGATTTTATTTTTTTTTATAAAGTGGGATTTAGGAATCCATCAAGAAAAGATCATCGTCGTTATATCACTCTGTGTTTTTTTTTTTTTTTACACTAACACTATTAGATATACTGATCTAGTAATTCAAATAGTGCCACCACAGTGAGAAATATGATGATGTACTGTACAGTATGATCCTGGGGATATTCTTAAGATGGGTATAGACACTGTACAGCGGACAGTTTATCTTTTCCTTAATCAAACCCTCCTGTCATGTATTACGTAATGCTTTTAATATGCTCCACATTCCTGCATGTGGTGTACACCACTCCTGATTGCACTTCCTCAGGAAAGAACAGCAATTGTAATTAACAAAAACGCTATACGTACATCACTATTGCTACAGCAGTTGATGCTAATAAAGATTACACGATTCGGTTTCATCTTTGTGCTATCAGTTGTCTCTTATTTTTCTGGTGTTGATGCAAGAGCATGTTTGGACTTTCTTTTTGTTAATTTTTCCCCCCCCAAAGATTGTCTATTTAAAAAAAAAAAAAACTTGCAGCCATAATAAGACAGAAAAAAAGAGTGGAATCCCCAATCCCCATGGAGACTGATGAAAGTCTACAAGGGTGTTGTGCGGCACTGAACGAGAGGTCAAGCTGTGATGAGGCGGTTGGAGCCTGTAGATGCAGAGATAAAGAAAAATTAACCAGCTGGCGTCATGGAAGAGAAAAGCAAGTTGTGAGAGATGAGAGAGTAAATATTTGGTTAAACAAACTCCCATATGACTCATTTAGATCCCGAATAAATATAATAGGTGAAGCTAAAAATAAGATTAGTGTAGAATTTCCATGGAAATGACTGACACCTGTCTTCCTCAGGTTTCCATGGTTACCAATGATATCTTTAATTGAGATTTTCATTTGGAAAATATTCTGTATCTACATGAGATTATTCACTACGCTGCTGATATGTACATGTGTACATGTGTACACATTTCAATTATATGTACTTTACCTGAGTAGGTTTATTAGGACATGTGTTTGACCTTTACTCCACTACATCCTACAGCAAATATCTGTACTTTTTACTTCACTACATTTCTGCATAGCATTGTGTTACTTAACCACAGTGGTGTGTAGCGTTTAAAGCGCCACCTGTTGCCTATTATGTGTAATTGCGTGGTTTGCCTTCCCTTCATGAAACGCTTAATAATGTAGCAGGTGGTTGAAATCAGAAGCATATACATATTCACATGCCAGTAACTGAAAATACAGAGGGGCACAAAAAATACACACTTCAACAATGAAAATATACGCCTTTGAAGGAAACATAATAACACACATTGTGCCATCATTCAATTCAATTTGTAAAAAAAAAAAAAAGGGCATGTGGAAGTGTGTATACATTTATTGGGCCTATCTGTATATTCTGTGTATGGCTTAGTGGTTAGTACCGTTGCCCTGCACCTCCAGGCAAGGCATTAAAGCATTCGGACTATGGTTCGGAAGGTCCCAGGTTCAAATCCCATGACCACCAAGTTGTCCCTGTTGGGCCCTTGAGCAAGGCCCTTAACCCTCAACTGTTCAGATGTATAATGAGATAAAAATGTAAGTTGCTCTGGATAAGGGCATCTGGCAAATGCCTAAATGTACTGTAATGTCTGTGTGATGTTCTCCTTGTGCTTGATGGGTTTCCTCTGGGTACTCTGGTTTTCTCTAACAGTCCAAAGAATTGCCCATAGTTGTTATGTGTGAGTATACAGTAGAGAGAGAGAGAGATGGAAAACTTTTACTTGAGTAATATTTTACCTAGAATATCTCAATATCAAAGTAGTCAACAGTCATACTGAAAGAAATGCCATATAATCCATCTCTGTTTCGAGCGGCTCATTTTGCATTACCGTACGCCTTAGAAATCATCTCAGGGTCAGCACACTATATCAGAAAACTTGATTGATTGAGTGCGGAGGGATGGAAAGAAGTGTGAAAAAAAGACCTCATCACATTCTCTTTCCTAGCATGGACAATGCAATAAACAGCTTCAGTTAGCAAGAGAGTCACGACAACAAGTTAACAACTCTGCCACAAATCATCAACATGGCTATGAATCACAGAGCTCTGGTCCAATATCACTGCCAGAGCCAACCACACACCTGCCCATGACATCGCCATCACAAACTGTTAATAACTTCAAATATATCAGAGACACTCAGGGTTTATAGATCTGCTTTGCTGCTATTATTTGAGTCATTTGTCTTCAACAATCCAAATATATGTCCTTTCATGAGAACACCTCTCGCTAAGAGATTTTGTTGTGTCTCCAAAGTCGAAAGTTGACTCATTGTAAGGGAATTCTATTAAGAGCTTTTGATTAAACCAGAAGGAATCCTGGAAATCACTTACTTAACAGGGTGGATGAGAACATATACAGTGCTGACGGGACATTTTTTAGACCCTTTCATGTTTTCCACATTTTGTTGTTTTACATTCATGTTAAAATTGATTTAAATCTGAATAGAGGAAACTTTCTAAAGAAATTGTGTCAGCATCATTCACAAGCAGCATCATTCACATACTTGTGTATAGTTATGTAAATGTATTTAAAAAAAACAAAACACTCCAAAAACTTCTATTCTCTTTGTCATTTTGTAGTATTGCGTGTAGAATATTGAGGGGGAAATTTTTTTTTTATTAAAGTGTGAAACATAACAATATGTGGAAAATATAAATAGGCCTGGAACTTTTCTTTCATCACTGTGAATAAACCAAAAATACAAAAGAGAGAATTTTGTGTTGTTTTAATTTTTGTAAAGAAAAAAAAGACCAAATGAGGTGGCATGGTGTCGCCCTGCACCTCCAGGGTCCGGGTTCGATTCCTGCCTCGGGTCTGTGTGCATGCATGAGTTTGCAGGTTCTTCCTGTGCTTGGTGGGTTTTCTACAGCGAATATCTGTACTTTTTACGTCACTACATTTCTGCATAGCATTGCGTTACTTAACCAAAGTGGCGTGTAGCATTTGAAGCGCCACCTGTTGACTATTATGTGTAATTGCGTGATTAGTGCTTGGTGGGTTTCCTATGGTGGCCGAGAAGTGCAAAACAAAATAACAAAAGCAAAAATAAAATGAAAAATACAAAAACAAAATAATAAAACTGAAAACAAAATAATAATTAAAAAACAAATCAACAGAATTGAAAACAAAATAACAAATCCAGAAACAAAATAACAAATCAGAAAACACATTTCAGTCTTGACAATTCAGACAAACCAGAAAAGGTAGGTATAGTCTGTCAATGAAAGTCTTACTGCTGATTGGACAAGACATCTGCCACTCAAGCTCAGCGGTAAGACTTGTCACAAACCGCGCCTACCTTTTCCGGTTTGTTGATTCTTACCGCTGATTGGACGAGACATCTGTCACTCAAGGTAAATAGGAAGTACTGCAGCTTCATGGACATTCAAATACGATAAGGCTGCGGTACATCTTATCTCATCCAATCAGCGATAATAATTTTATTCGCAAACTATTTTGTTTTTTGATTTGTGATTTTGTTTTCAGTTTTGTTATTTTATTTTTTATTTTTTGTTTTGTTATTTTGTTTTTTGATTTTGAATTTGTTATTTTGTTTATTTTGTTTTGTTATTTTGTTTTCAGTTTTGTTATTTTGTTTTGTTATTTTGTTCTTGGTTTTGTTTTTAGTTTTGTTGTTTTGTTTTTGGATTTGTTATTGTGTAGTTTCCTCCGGGTACTCTAGTTTCCCCCCTGCCTCGTGCCCTACGTTTCCAGGGATAGTCTCAGTGCCCTTCACGACCCTGTACACAGGATAAAAAGCGACAATAAACACTAAAGCAAACACTAAAAGAGCAGTAAAATTCAACAAAATTAACATTAACATTATGCAGTAGGCTATACCCACTGAGACAGCTTATCATTATTCACTCTTTCTTTATTCTTCTTGAGTGACTGATTTATTTTGGTTAAGGTCAGGGTGAATTTTTGGTTCATCGCAGCCACACTTAAAACACTTACTGTATAATCCTACTTTTACAGCCCTTCACAAACCCATTTGATGGATTGATGAATTTTTAGGCAAGTTTAGGGAAATGAAATCTGATTAAAACAATGTGATAAAAAAAACAAAAACATACACACATTGATCTCATTTTCATTCTTATTCTCATCTCATCCTTCCTCTTGGCTCCGTTAATATGTTTCCATTTCCATGACAGGTTTATCCTTCACTTTTTTCCTCCTTTTTTTATAATCCATCTCCATTGTCATCTCATGACAACTGATTTCTTACTCTTTGTCTTTCTCTGTTTTTCTATTGCTATTTCACATACCTGTCCTGACCTGTGAATATGACTGACTAATAACTATTTAGGGCAAGTAAATTTAGAAACTGGAAATGTCGTCAAACCTTCCCGTTCTATTATGGGTGCTGCATTCTGGGGAAAAAAAACTGTAGCTTGTGTATACAACCACTGAACCTTCTCAGTAATAACACCAAGGGTCTTTCACTGCTGTTACAAGTTACTACATAATCAGAAACCTTATACGCTTATACTGCCTTCTTGGAAAGTAAGAGAAAGACACCCTTCATCTAGTTTCGAATGTATTTTACACATTATTCAACATTATGAAACTGGCCTGTCAGCTGGTACTGTATGATGACACACAGCTGTAGGTTTCACTGAAACAACTTGACAGATGACAAATAAGTAAATACAGTAGCAGCTACACCGATGACTACACAGATGCGTCATCAGCAAAGCAGAAGCTGATAATAATTTACATTCTGTATAAACATGTTTATTTGTCATCCATCATGCAGGCGTTGTGCTCATGCCATGTTTAAGATTAATTATACTCAAACATTACAATTAAATATAGCATACATACTTTAACCCGGCCACTTCATTCAACGGCTCATTAATACTAATATCTATTTAACCAATCACATGTCAGTAACCCAGTGCATTTAGGCATTTAAGTAGACATAGTCAAGATAAGGGGAAGGAAATGTGATTTAAGTGATTTTGAACATGGCATGGTTGTTGGTGACTGATGGGCTGCTCTGAGTATTTCCGAAACTGCTGATCTACAGAGATTTTTCTGGACAACCATCTCTAGGGTTTACAGAGAATGGTCTGAAAAAGAGAAAATATCAAGTAAGTGAAAGTTCTCTGGGCAAAAATGCCACGTTGATGCCAGAGGTCAGAGAAGAATAGACAAGCTGGTTCGGCCTGATAGAAATGCAACAAGTAACATCTCATTACAACTGAGGTATGTTGAGATCTCTGAATCTCTGACAACACGTCGAACCTTTAAGCAGATGCGCCACTCCTGTCAGCTAAGAACAGGAAACTGAGGCTACAGTTCGCAAGGGCTTACCAAAATTGGACAATTGAGGACTAGAAAAAAGTTGCCTTTCTGATGAGTCTCGGTTTTTGCCTGACAGAAAACCAGAGGTGGGTAGAGTAGCCAAAAATTGTACTCAAGTAAGAGTAGCTGTACTTCAAATTAATATTATTCAAGTAGAAGTAAAAAGTAGTCATCCAAAATATTACTCAAGTATATAAGGGTAAAGCGGTACAGAAAATGAAAAAATGAAGAGTAAAAAAATATTTGGTGAAAAGATACTCAAGTACTGAGCATTCATCGTAATGTCCGATTTATTTTCTTTTAGAAATTATATAAGCAGCCAGACCAAATGATAAAATAATGTACAAATTATTATTATTTCCAATTAATAAATAAAACAAAACAAACAATTAAAACTAAATATCTTTACAAAAATCGCAAATTAAGGAACTTTTTTTTTTTTTACAACATAAAGCTTTTGAAATAAATACATACTATAGGTAACATTGCGGCCCTATGCTCCACCAGGAGTCTACAGGCTTAAAGATAGGTAACATATGTATGTTTGAACAGTGTAAACTATTTCGAGTGTAAGACATACTGTATACTGTATTCAGTTGCCCTACAAATGGCTCAGTGGATAGAAAATAACATCAGAACCTGTACAAGAGGTCTCATGTGTGTGTGCCGAAGCATTCGGGCACACACATCCAGACTGTGCAACAGTTTTTTTCCACAAGCCATCCGTCTCCTCAACAAAAAGG
>JAQQZT010000013.1:9405665-9422376 GCA_030068275.1 Clarias platycephalus | reverse complement strand
CTGTCTGTCTGTCTGTCTGTCTGTCTATCTATCTATCTATCTATCTATCTATCTATCTATCTATCTATCTATCTATCGGCCATGTTTTTTTTTAAAGCTCTTTGATATTTAATCACTGGCAAAGCATTTTGAATAGCAAGACCATTTAGGTTTTTTTTCTTTTTTCTTTTAAGGCAGATAAATCTATCTGAAATTAAAACATAGAAATCACAAAATAAGACAAGGTGAATGTAGAAAAAGTAGAGAAAGAAAAATGACAAAAGTGATTCTGACAAATTTGGACCGCATACAATTACAGCTAAGTACCAATCAAGGAACATGTTCATAGCTATAATAGCACGCATGAGTCATTGGTAATTTCTTTCTACAGTTAAATATGCACTTTCAGGTATGTGTGAAGAAAAAAGGAAAATAATTTATTTTATATCACCATGCCAGCAAGACTAAACTGGGTAGATTTCAGCATTGTAGCTCGATGATTGCAGAAGGTGACAGATGTTAGAGACACAGCAATTCATAAAACTCCTTTATCTAAAACGTTTCCTTCATCTAATGGCAACTGTGGCAATAATACTCACATCAATCACTTTTATTGCAACTTGTAAAACGTTCGTTTTCTTATCCGAAGGGTAAAATACATCATAAATTCATTCATAAATAACATCACATTATGTATAATTAATAAAGCACTTTTCTACAGATAGCCATCACAGATGCAAGTTCAGATTACGGTTTATTTACAAATGAAAGACACATGAATGTAAATGGTACAAAAACTCAAATTCTAACATGAGGAATATACAAAAACCTGGACTTAAAGGTACCCTATTGTGCAAAATTCACTTTTTAGTCTTTTTTCACAGTCCAGTGTGTGGGTGTAAAAAATTAAATGCATTTTGTCAGCTAAAAATTTAAATTTGCTCAATTTTTCACTATTGTGACCTCATACAAGATAAACCCCTCCCCCAATTTGCTGGCTCAGCTCTGCTGTTCTCCGGTTTGGTGTGGCTCAGCATTAGTTCATTTAAAGGATGAAATTGATTTAGATGGTGGGGTTTAAGGTGGATCTTCTGTGGTGTAATTCAGATGGAGCATTAACACACACTTTGGAGGAGATCTGAGATCTATGTTAAAGAAATATTAAAATATATATAAGCCATGCTCATTAGGTGCAATCAGAAAAGTGTGTTTGATCGGTGGTGTCACGGGGTGGTGTAGTGTGACCCTACATACAGTATGTTGTATAACCATGACAGAAACAATACCCCTTCCCCAAAACCTTAACACAGTGAACAGGTTTTTTTTGTGGTCTGAGGAGCATAAACAGAAGTGTTTGGATATCCGCAAACAAAGTGTGGACCAATACTCCAAGGAAGGCGAATCATTACTGGTAACGAGACACAGATTCATCACTGTGAGCCAGAGAGGAGATGGAAACATCCTCAATCACCGAGCAAGAAAAAGTTCAAAAGTCGACCATCAGTTGGAAAATTGATGCGTACAGTTTTCTGGGATTCTCAAGGGCCAGTATTGGAACATTTTCAGGGAAATGTTCAGTAATCAACAGTGAGAGGCTTATTGAAGAGCTCAAGCCTAAACTTCGGATTAAACGCAGAGGACTGCTATCAAAGGGCATCACGATCTTGCCTGATGATGTACAGTACGTCTGCATACTGTACTTCTGCATACAGTCGACTCTCAAATGCTTTCACCTTATTGGTCCCTTGAAAGCAGCCCTACTTCTGATGAAGAAGTAAAGACAGCGGTGCATTCGTGGCTCGAAGCTCCACCTACAGTAAAACATTTTTCATTGAGTGAATGTGAAAGTTTGTTGACAGAAGCACAAAGTGTATTTAAAAGCAAGGAAATTATGCGATGGTTAATGTCGCTGGTATTATATTTATCTCTATTCTGATATAATTAAGTGAATTCTGCTAAGTGGACGTCCTGATCATCTATTTGCATGGACAAATACAGTACATGAATGAGCAGAGGTACAGGTATTCCTATTAAGATGTCTATTAAATTGCACAGCGTTAGTTGACTGATCCTGAAAATAACACTTTCTCTTAAAACCTTGAATTGAATAAAATAAATGTAGAAAATATCATTGCATGACATTACCTTATTTAACAGCAAAAAAAAGCCTATATTTATTTCTATTTGCAGGAAAATGTATTCAGCAGACAGAAAGTAAGACAAACAGGCTGACGTCGGGGTATAAAGGAGGCATTGTTCAACAAGGAGAGACAAAGCTACAGTAGTTTAGCTGTCAAGGGCACAAACGTGGTATTTAAGGTTTTGAGGTTTAACAGAGCATGATCTCCGCTCCTGACACCTGTGTTAGATTGGGCAGAGCTGGCACGCTATAGTTACTGCAGAGCTAGAGAAAAATTGCCGTACAGGTTGAGAACGGGCTTTCTAACGAAGTGTGACTTGAAGAGAGCAAAAGAATTTCTCTGGAGGGCAGGATTAAAAGTTTTTTTTTAAACATTATGTAACAAGTTGAACATGTTTCCTCACTTAATAAAGAAGCTATTATATAAATAGACATATATCAAGGAGTTAATTTAAATGCTCTGTTGAAAAGAAAATGAGAGAGCGCTTATTAAATACCTCATTTCTATTTTTTTTTTAAATTATTATTATTCACATCCGGCATTAGGATCTATCAGCAAATTAACTTTAACTTTGCAGCAGTCGATCCCCCCTACTTGTACCTTGGTAAAACAATGATTAAAGAGAGAAAGAGAAGCACAGAGACGTGTATGTGAGCTGGGTCATTCATTAAAAAACATACTACTGTATACTGCACATTTTGAGTACCAAGTAAAAATTGCACTACCATTACCAGGTGGTGAGATCGTCAATCACACTTACAGCAACATACTTACAGAACATAGTGCATTATATTTAAAAAAAGAAACCAAAAAGAATATTTCAGATTAGCAAAAGTAAATAAAAAGTAGTAATGTATTTACTTCCTTTTCAGGGTGTTGAATCTTTTTGTCCACTGGGCAATTATGTCTCTTGACAAGAAACACTGTGTGCTTTTCGCAGGCATCTGGTATAGGATTATTTTCTATTGGTCATGAATATTTGTTAATGGATACATTTTAACCCTTCAACTTTTTGATAGTGCAAATTTTGAATGACTATATTTTATTCAAATATGTGCCGAACTTCACCTGATTAAGCCATCTCTACCATTCGGTTGAGGCATGCTATACTAAACAACTCCACCATTGTCATTAAGTAGTATGCCTTATCAATTACTTAGTAGCATACGTTAACATTATTTTCGCATGCACAAAATTCTAAAAAAAACAAAAAACAAAAAAAACTATCCAGCCATCCATCCCTGGTATAAGGATACAAAAAATTGCTTAGGTTTTAGTTGCAGCTTTATTTATACCTTATGAATCCAAAAAAATTGCTCAAAAAATTGCTCAAAATTATTAGAATTTCTATTAATTTGGTGTGAGAATGGGGTCAGACTGAAAGCACCAACTTACTGTATAAACTACTTATATGAAATAAACAATCTTGGTGCAGTTTGTTCCATACATACCCAGGGTAGGAAAGCCGAATTTAAATTCTAATTTCTAAACAACAAATACACCCTGAACCTGAAGTCTATATTCTCTTTTCTACCCACTGAGTTATACACTACAGACGCATAAATCAGGATCGAACCTTCGCCCACTTGCTGCTCTCTTTCAACCTTTACACCGCCCACATATACTGTAACAGTAGCAAGCGTGTTATAAAGAATCTCCCAGGCATGACCACCTTCACTTTTAGCTTTGGGATGAAATGAATGCTGCTGGCTCAAAATCTTCTTTCACCATTAAATACACCAAAAAAACTTATGTGCTAATAACGCTTCCTATTGCTTCGCTTTCTAAAAACAAAACAGCTCTCGAGACAGTTTTTTTTTTTAATCCAACCTACACAAGGCATGGGGATAAAGACCCGACTGTAGGTGTGTATCCATGGCAACTTTTACACTTTAAGTAATTAGGAAAGCTTCTCATGAAGACCTCCGGCAAGAATCTCAAAGGACTGACATAAATTAACAAACTGGAACCAGACATGTATGTTATACATTTCAGCAATATTGTTGTTTTGCAATATTATTGCAAATATATATATATATATATATATATTTTTTTTTTTTTTTTACAATTTTTCCCAAATACAATTTAGACATACTGGCTAATGCTTAATAAAAATGAAGTAAGGTATGTGGAACTATATACAGTAGGGGTGCATTAAAGTTGGAAAATAAGTTCATCCTTATACTGTAAGTTAATCCTATTTTATTTGTAAAAGATTTTGTAGCAATTTCGCTTAAATTTAAATCCAGATCTAGTTCCCTAATGAGGAAGCCGGAAGCGATAGTGAGTGTTACTGAAGGAGGAACCTCGGGAGAGCCCATGATCTTCTGGGCAGCAGAAGATTAGGGGATTTTGAGTAATGCACAGTTGTAAAATGAAGTCACATGTCCAACAGTATTAGATGTTTAAAATACACCAGATTTTAGTTGTAGGTAAAAAATAAAAATGCAATTAAACTTTACAATCTATGATCACTTTTATAAGAAAAATAAAAATGAACAAGGTGATGTACAGTACAGTATAGTTTAATGAAGACACAACAATAGCTATAGTTGCTGTAGATGCATAGATGAATTTACAATAACTTGTTAATAATTATAGTTATATTTATAGTTCTTTTTTATAATTAGGGGTCTAAGGCTTTTCTGAAGACCTGCAGTGATTCAGTGCTCTTCGTAAATTTGTATAAATGTCAAAATCTTGACCAATGCAGTAGAAATAAGAGTGAAAATTGAGAATGAATAAATCTGGCAGTTTGCTTTGAACACAGAACTGAGTTCATGAAAGTCCTGGGTTTGTGCCCATAGCAACACTCAGAAAGACCTTTTATTTGGGAACAAATTTTGAAACTGATTGCTTTATTTTCCCCCCTAGTGGAACAACAAAAACCAAAAACTAGTGACTCTAGTCTCTCTCTTTTAGTGCCTCCAGCTCAATCATGACAGTCTCAATGAAAAACTGAGCTGTTGAACAACCATACCTAGATAAAGGTCTCTCTCTCTCTTTCCTTCTCTTTCTATGTGAGCTAAAACAAGCTCAGTAAATTTGATACCAAATACAATTTTGAAGAAGAGTACTTTTGTACTTTTAACTCATGTTAAAAAGGTAGCATTAATTCTAATGTGTTTTTGTGTAAAAACATAATAAAAATCATCTGATCATAACGGGTCTCGGTATTAGGCAAATATAATCTCTGACAGACAATAACGTCTATTTTTTTCATGGTGCCATTATTATAAAACCATTTTTAAACAATTTGGAGTTTTGCGTTCTACAGTGAGAAAGGTTATTGAAAAGTGGAAAGCATTAAAAATAGTTGACAATTGTACCAGGATTGGACGTCCCAGCACATTCACCCAAGGTTAGACCATGCATTGTTTAGAGAAATACAGAAAAAGAAAAAAAAGAAAAACCAAGAGCTACATCTCAGACCCTAGAGGCATCACTGAGTGTGTTAAATGTTATAGTTCATGACAGCACAATTAGAAGAAGACTGAACAAGTGCTGTTTGTTTGGAAGGGTGCCAGCAGAAAGCCTCTTCTGTCTAACAGAAACACTTCATACCCACTGTCAAGCATGGCATGAGACCATCTGTCTGATAGCTAATTAAATTTTATTTATTTAGCGCTTTTAATAATGGTCATTGTCGCAAAGCAACTTAATAGGATAAGGGATAAAATTAGAGAAATTGGTATGAAATGTGGGAGGAAACTTGTATAAATCATAAGTAACAAACTGTTAGCAAACAGAGGGCGACGGTGGCAAAAAAAAAAAAAAAACTCCATGAAATGGCAATTGGAAGAAACCTTGAGAGGAACCAGACTGAACAGGGAGTCTGTTCTCATTCAGGTGATACCGGATAGCAGGAATTGATCTGCAATCATACTGTGTATTAGGCAGCTAGCCTTGATAATAAGGAACAAACTTTCATTATTAGAGGCTCAGGTATAAAACTGTTCGTAGCTATTTCCGGCCATTTTTAAAATTCAATTCAAATTCATCATTTCATTTGATTTAATATAAAGAAATGAAGGGTTGTCTCAACAATTTTTCACCGTACTGCGGCTAAAGGTTTAAAGATATTAGATTGCACCCTGTTATTACTGGATAATTAAGGTATTTTTCTTCAGATTTTTGATTCCTTCATAAAAACAGCACATCTGGTGGCTGGTCTCTTTGATCAATGTTATACTTCTTGCTTTCTACTTTTTTCTTTGTTAGAGATGAACAAAACAGGTTGTAACACCCAGCTTGCTTTAAAGATTTTTGGCCAGTTAATAGATTGCTCCTAAATGGGCAGCTAGGTGGAAAAGCAATTTCCTTCTGCACACTGAAGTCTGGCAATCCATTTGGTTACGTGATCTGTAATGGCATGCTCTTTGTATCTTCCAATAAGGGTGTTCTTAAATACACTATATTCTCATCACATCCCTCAGCTTCCCCTTCTCTGTAGTGTAGCATTGAGCTTTGTGTTAATTGAGACACCACATAAGCCAGGTTTTCATGGAACATACACACACTGAAAAGAAACAATGTTTTTCCGGGACTGTTTTCATAGAACAACACACAACTATACAAGGACTAAATAAGATTATTCAGACATAAAAAGTGCACATTTAGCAAAAGGCTAAAAATGATATAATACTGAACAAAACAGGGCAATAGGCACAATAAAGGCCAGTACAATGCCAAGCCATACATATTTTTAGTGTGAAAGCTGATGTTTCGATATAATAAAATGTTGTGTGTAATCTATAGATGTATAATACTAGCTAGCAGCAAAGATGTATCATTATGACCACCTACCTAATATTGAGTACTGTAGGTCCCCCTTTTTGCACTATAACAGTGATGCACTGTGTGTTCTGACACCTTTCTATCACAAGCTTTAACCTTTTCATCAATTTGATCTACAGTAGCTCTTCCATTGGCTCGGACTACTCGGCCATACTTTGCTCCCTACTGTATGTGCACCAGTAAGCCTTGGCCATCCATGAACCCATCACCAGTTCACTGGTTTTCCTTCCTTGGATCACTTTTGGTACGTCCTGACCACTGCTGACCAGTAACATCCCACAAGAGCTGTGGTTTTGGAGTTGCTCTGACCCAGTCCTCTAGCCATCACAACTTGCCCCTTGTCAGTCTTTCAAATCTTTATGCTTGCCCCTTTTTTCTGCTTCCAGCACATCAACTTCAGGAAAAAAGTTTCACTTGCTGCCTAATATATCGCACCCACTTTCAGCTGACACTGTAATGAAATATAGAAAATGTAGCTACTGTGATGAGGGCCAGATTGTAATGGCTAGACAACTGAGCCATATGAACTCCAAAACTGCAGCTCTTTTGGGATGTTCCTGGTCAGCAGTGGTCAGAACATATCACAAGTGATTCAAGTAAGGAAAAGTGATGAACTCTGGCTAAGTTGTCATGGGCAACCAAGGCTAACTAGTGCACATGGGCACTGAAGGCTGGCCCATGTACTGATTCAATAGAAGAGCTACTGTAGCTCAAATTTCCAATGGCATTCTTGCTTTGGTGGCAAAACGGGGACCTACTCAATATTAGGTGGGTGGTACATTGCAGATATATGATCTGAATATAAATCTAACAGACCACTCAGATCGTTAGGATTGAGTCAGTTAGAAATACCCAGGGTTCACACAAAACAAGGGGAGTCCGCTTTTAGCCATTATGCTGCCCGCAGTTGGAACCAGCTTCCAGAAGAGATCAGATGTGCTAAAACATTAGTCACATTTAAATCGAGACTTTAAACACATCTGTTTAGCTGTGCATTTATATTATTAATGAGCACAGGGCTACGTCCGAACCGTTTCATTTTGATTCTAAATCGAATTTTAAATAGTTTTAAAAGCTTTGTTGCAAACTCTTTTTATTTTAAGTCAAATTTTTTAAAAATTTAAAAGTTGCTATTATTGCTATTATTTTCTATTTCTTTTCATTATTATTTTCTTCACTTTTATGTAAAGCACTATACCATTGTGTATGAAATGTGCTATACAAATAAACTTGCCTTGCCTTGCCTTGGTTATAAGGTTATGGTTGGTTAGTGTATTGTAAATTGTTTATAATGTTTTAGCAGCAATTTAAGAAAGACTTGTGCAGGGTATATATATATATATTGAGGAGGCTGGTGGCTTGGGGAAGAATCTGCATATGCAGATAAGAATATGCAATTCGACCATAAGGGCCCAATTGAGAGCCCTTCATTAATAATGTTCCCTATTAAGATTTAAAATCAGCCAATTAGGCAGGAAGGAGCATGTATGAGCGTCCTTTCCCAGCTATACCTCTTGGTCCAGAAAATGTTTTATTCATGCTTTATGAATATTAAATGCTAAACTACAAAGTAGCCTAGGTGACATGGGAAAAATAAACTTCAAAATGCTGACTAGAACTGCATTATATAGTCTCAGGTTTGCTTGTCCAACAAAATGGTTTTCATCTACAATCAGAAACACCAAGCCAGCACAAGTAAGGGAAAAAAATGCTATTGTCTGTGAGCTTCTCATTTCTTTAAGCCAGGAAAAATGCCAATGAAACATTCTCATATTCTCATATGACATTATGATTCTCATTCTTGCCTGGCATCCAACGTTCCTGGGACGGTCTCCTGATCTGAGCAGAATAAAGCTATTTAATAAGATGTGCAAAAAGAGAATATTCTAATTGCATGGGTCATCCTAGACTTTTTTTTATTGATTCTGTTTAATTCCTATCTTCAGTCTGACACACCTAATTATTTCTATTGCACTTTTAACCGCCAGAAATTACTGAAATTATTATTATTACTTAAATAATACGGAATACAGAATTGATCTAGTGCCTCATTTAAAGACTTACAACTGCACAAGAAGACGTAAGATTGAACGCCACTGTGTTTCATCGAGTCTCCGTGACTCTTAGTCGATCTGGCGGTAAAGTAATGTGTCCATCCTTTATAGTCTCAGGCAACCAATTATTATTTTTTTTTATCTGTTCTTATTTGCTCGATGTGCTCTCACTTGACAAACGGCACTCAAAATCATTGATTATAAAGATCATTAAAGTGGTGGCATTTTGCCATTGTCCAAACAAACTATAAACATTAAACTGAAATATTTCAAGAATGAGTGAGTGAAGCATGGACATAACTACCCTCTAAGAACAAATTAAATAACTGATTTCATCATCTGTTCTTGACTGTAAATCAATCTGGAAACTAGAAATGTAGTGTTGACTGTCAATGTAGAATTGACAGAAATGAATGTAATTAAGGAAAGTTAGTACTGTAGGTATTATTAAAATAAAACAGTATATAGAATCAAAATGATGGTGGCACAATGGCTTAACCACTTCAAGGGTCTGGGTATGTTTCCCCGGGTCTGTGTTCATGAGTTTGTTTTGAGATGCTTTTCTCCGGGTACTTCTGTTTCCTCCCACATTCCAGAAAAATGTAAATTAGGCTAATTGGCGTTCCCAAATATTATTGTACATAATTAAATATTATGTTAAAACCCATGCATGATGAAACAAGTTTGTTCTTAAATACGTTCTTGAAAAAGGTCCTAAGACGCCTCTAAGGAAAGTCTTTAGAGAATGGCTTTAAATTAGAGCTTCAACTCCTGGGAAGCAGGAAACCATTCATAAGGTGGTTCTGGGAGTCAAAGATGAGGTATTGCTCATGGTTGAGAAATGGGAGCGGGTATAGAGAAGGTGCCTTAATGTGTATGCGTGTGCAGTCCGTTATGCCAGTGGTGTTGGGTAGACCAACAATAGACTGTTTTGAATGCGCATTGTTCTTTAGCTGTATGAGTGATTTTATGCATTGTGCGGCCGGTTGAATTATTCATTCATGATTTATAGTTATTATCCATAACTAATAATCCCAGGTGTGTGCAGACGGATGATGGAGTATCCACAAATATAAAAAAATTTAATATGGAATGCTACTAGGGGTTATTTTATATTTAAATCAATTGATACTATTTGCACAGAGCTTTTTTTTTAGCCACAAAAGCCCCAGTAAGTAAAATGTACACAGGCAGCATGCACTTTTAGTCAACTCACATGATCATCCCATTCCATGCATTCTTGTCTTTGCCCTTAACAAAAGTGAGATTAAGTGCTAAACTAATGTTGACTGCTGATGCCTATTCTGTAATTGTCCTCTTTAAATAGAGACCCCATTACCTCTTCTAATTCATATAGATGAGGTCTAACCAACATAAAATAACTCTTCCAAAAAAGCACTCTTCATTATGTGGTACGGTAGGCAAAAAAAGATTTGAGCCAGGATCAAACTGCATCATCGCTGAGTCATTGAATTAAATCTCATCATCAACTTTAAATAGTACTTTTTGCTCCTAACATCCATTATTACACTCATACAGCTTCTGTCTGTCTATCAAAAGTTACACTCATTTCACACACTTCATGCAGTAGGACTTCTGTGAGTCTATAGTGGTAGATTACAGGAATAAGAACGTGGTGTCAGACGTATTATTTCAAATTCATTTCCTTGACTCATGCTGGTCTAATAATTCACTCAGTTCGGTCTTTGCAAGTTGCTGTGCACAAGCTACAGTAAGGTCTAAAAGACTGAGAGGATATTGTAACTCAGAGTTTTTTTTCCCCGTTTAGAATTGGAAATAATTTTGAAATATTTAAAGCACAGAAAGTAAAATTTCAATATATTCAGTATTTAATCATTCAAGATCCTGCATGTCTAGGTCCCTCCTTCAATTTAAGCAAATTCATGACATGTTAACTGTTTTGTACTTAAGGACAGATTCTCCTCATGTTTAATTTTGTTTATTAGACCATGTGTTTAGATACCCAAACTTACAGTGGCTGAGAAATGCAAAACAAAATAACAAAACCAAAATCAAAATAACAAATCTAAAAACAAAATAACAAAACCGAAAACAAAGTAACAAATCCAAAAACAAAATAACAAAACTGAAAACAAAGTAACATCCAAAAACAAAGTAACAAATCCAAAAACAAAGTAACAAATCCGAAAACAAAGTAACAAGTCCAAAAACAAAATAACAAAACCGAAAACAAAGTAACAAATCCAAAACAGGAGTTAAAATTAAAGCAAAACAGGAGGATTAAGAAATTCAAGTAAATATGAAATTCGAATCTTCCTTCAAAATCAATAAAGTGCAATAAAATACATAATGAAAACTGTTGTAATACATCCCCAAAAAAATGTATGAGGGACTTTAGAATAACAGAACACAATAATAAGAATAAATCTACCTTAATACCTAGTACAGTTCCCTGCTACACTAATGCACTTATCATTTCACTAGTGCTTGGTAGCATCAAGGTAGAACGTTATCTAATACCCCTATCTCACCTATGTGGTTTGACTCGCGGTGAGATGCAGTGTTAGGCACCTGAGCCGCTGCGAGTGACCGCCCAACGTTCCGCGAAGTTCTGCAAGGTCCGCGAGCTTCCGCGAGGACCGCCAAAAAATTAAACATGATTAATTTTTCATGCGGAAAGATTGGAAACATAGTCACTACGCCGTCACTCAGGTTCCACCATCCTGAGATTTTGTCCGTTCCCTGAGCATAACAAAAATGTAGAAAGACTCTACAGAAAGTTTGTTTTATAGTAATATAATCAACATAAACTTAAACTAAACCACACCGAATACACAGTCAGCACCTCTGTAACAAGAACACTTGTTTGTTAGATCTCATACAAATGAAGTCTTAAGAAAAGCTACATTAATATGCCCTGAAGCTTGAACAAAATAAACCTGCTGACAATAATTCCCACTGAATACATTTGTGGGATTGCTCTTGCACACATCAATAGATATTTTTTATATTGTAAAAAATTGCCAGTCTGTTATTGCTAAGCTAAGCACCAAATTCAATTGTACAGTTGTAGAAAGAAATGCTAATTATGACATAACTATTAAATAAGGACGTTGAAATTCAGCTAATGACAATTTCCAAATACTTTATTATGTAACCTAAATTCAAATTTTATATAAGATCCAGTTCATTTCTGCCTGAATCTCATATCAAACGATATGTATTTTTCTTTTTTTTTTTTGATACTAGACTTTGAAGTCACCTACAATAGGTTCTACATTTGATGAATAGAGTAATCCAATAAAGAGAGTCTAGTCCAGATTCTTCTCTTCTTGGCCAAGATAGTGAAGTGAAGTAATGCATTAATCAAATATAAGGAAAATGAAAACCCTGCCTGTCTGTTCCATTATTAAGACGTATGATCCTGTGGTTGTACCTGAAAGACACTTAATGAAAGCTTCAATCGTTTGAAATTCCCTAGAATCTCTCACTTGGCAGCAAAAAATAGCAAGCTCTTCAATAAGCAATTTAAAATTTTAATTCGTACCATAATACAGTACATACTGAATGTAACTTTTTTTCCCCTTGATTCGGAAGAAAAAAGGTTTTCTAGTGTATATCTTAACTAACACAGACACACTGCAGCTTTTCCCACGTAAGCACCTGATAGTTACCATAAAACCTGCCTGTACACACACACAGCAGTCTCTACCTAAGACAAATGATTGCTGAATGCACTAGACAAAAAAATATACAGACTTTTACCTTCTGACCTGTCGCTGTCTACAATAAAAGGACTGAAGCGTTTCTTTTCTTACACCACTACAAAGATTTTTGACTTCCCTTTGAACACTTATCGTCTATCAGCCACCAAGGGACCTCAGAACGAGGTTTATACGGTTCATTATAGTTCACCATCATCATATTAATATTACCTTTTGGCACCAGACTGCAGAGGCACAAAGGCGGAGAGACTCTAGAGAGCCGTGGATGGTGTTGTATGCAGAATAAAACTGTATGAGCATTTGGGTAAGAGCTGTATCTGACCTCGGGGATCCCAGTGAGACCAATAAGTGGAGAGGAGGTGAGCGGCAAAACATAGTAAATCAGGAAAAAAAAAGAGTAGAACTAAAATAAGTGCAGAATATCATTGGGGACAACAGGAAAAAGGTCTCTAGACAATAGTTACAATTAAAAAGACATGATAGTAAATTGATAGTAAACTTAGCAAGTATTAGTTAACTGGGAAAAAGATAAAATAACATGCTGTTATAGAAAATGAATCAATATTTACATGGTGTGATGAGGACAGACATGAACCAGAGTTCCTATTATTATTACTACTATTGCTACTACTATACATTAATAATAATGTCTAATCACCCTAAACAGAGGAGGTACTAGAGTATACTAGGAATGTAGGGATGTGTTTGAATTTGAAATCAGAGTTTCAGTTTTAAGAGGCACTCAGTGTTCGGCTGTTGTATCTGTCCATGTGTGTGTGTGCGTCTACCTGAAATGTATTGTTTTTAACAAGGCTATGTGTATCCTCAGGGCAGTCAAACTCCTGCAGTTCATATTCACCAATTAGTGTCAGTACAGGTCAGCCCTACAACACTATACAGGGCCCCTAACCACGAGTGTTCACCTTCATCAGTAAATCTATAGTTCAACTGCCACCCTTTGGAAATGATGGAAATGTTTGCTGTCGCTGCCAAAAGCTGTGCACTAAGCAAATCATGTAAAATAGTTGAATTTCCAAAATAATTAATGTAATAGTTTGTGTTAAATTGAGGCACGGCGGCTAAGTGGTTAGCACTGTCGCCTCGGACCTCCAGGGTCTGGGTTCGATTCCCAGCCAGGTTCGATTCCCGGCTCTGTGTTCATGCAGATCGCATGTTCTCCCTGTGCTTGGTGTGTTTCCTCCCACAGTCCAAAGACATACAGATTAGGCTAACTGGCGTTCCCAAATTGCCCATAGTGTGTGAATGAGTGTGTGTATGTGTGTGTGCTCTGTGATGGATTGGCATCCAGTCCAGGGTGTACCCCACCTCGTGCCCTCTCCTTGGATAGGCTCCAGGGTCCCAGCGAGCCTGTATACAGGATAAAGCGGTATAGACGATGAGTAAGCAACTTTTTGTCAAAATACATTGCTCCAAATACTTATGGACTCATTTAAAGCTATATAAATGTATCTCAGTCACTCAGCATGAAATGATGTTTCCACATTCAGACTGACAACGTCGAGTGCTCTGTGACTCTGACTGGCGCTGATGTGTTTGAGTTTAAAATGTCAGTCATGTTCATTACCGTTTCAGTGATTGGCAGTTGGTTATAGGGTTTCAGCTCTTTGAGAGCTCTCCCGATCAGCCCAGGAGTTCTGTCTGTTGTCTGATGAGTTGTAGTTCATTAAAATACAGTATATTTAAGTCTGCCACAGAAGCCCATAGGAGTTCAGCGATACTATTACTGGATTCCTATTGGCACTGTGTCAGGGGCTTCCAAGATTTTTTGCTCAGTTCTGAAGCAATTCAGTTTACCTTAAATAAAGGAACAGCCTGATACTGCAATGAGGTATTTGATCATTTGATTTGCTGAAATATGTACAGTAAGTTTACCAAAAGCGATTAATAATATAGACACTTTGGTGAACCAACACATCTTAATGACATTTTATAATCAAAGTACAAAGCCTTAATAAAACCAATCACAGTGCATAGACGTACACAATAAAGACATAAGTATTTGGCAAAACATGCAATGACATTGTATCCAAAGATACAGTACATACCTCAATATGGAGCTGGTCCCCCTTTTGTAGCTATAAAACCTTTCACTCCCCTTGAAAGGCTGTCCACAAGATTTTGGAGAGTTTCTGTGGGAATTTGTGCCCATTCATTCTGTAGAGCATTTATGAGGTCAGGCACTGATGTTGGACAAGAAGGCCTGGCTTGCAATCTTCATTCCAGTTCATCCCAAAGGTGCTTGATGGGGTTGAGGTCAGGGCTCTGTGTGGGTCAGTCAAGTTCTTCTGCACCAACCTCATAAGACCATGTCTTTATAGTCCTTGCTTTGTTGGAATGGAAAAGGGCCTCCCGCAAACTCTTGCCACGAAGTTGGAAGCATAGAATTGTCCAAGATGTCTTGATATGCTAAAGCATTAAGATTGCTCTTCACTGGGGATAAGGGTCCTGACTGAAACATCTGAATTCAATAATTAACAGGTTTGGACAAATACTTTTGTTCATATAGTGTAAAAATCAGCCTATCACAGTACTTAGACAAAACAAGATAACAGAGTTGAGAATGGTCCCCATCATTCTCATATACAGTAATGTCGTTCTCTGTGTCTTTGAGCATGCAGGGCAAACAGCTTCTCAGGCAGGTATCTGGTGTTGATTGTTTGGTTTCTCTAAGCATCGTGGTCAGCAGTGAGAGATTTCCATGTGGGAGGGACTAAGCCAAAGGGCAACAAATCTTTCTTTCACACAGTCCTTCCAGCATATCTTTGTTCGCCTTTGTTCAGCTGAATAGAAGCTGCTTTGAGATGTGATGATCTTACAGTACATGCAACAAACATTGCCTAGCCAACTGACACTGGTGTTCCAGACCATGGTTCCAGTGGTTTTTAGGGACAAATTAAGACCTTTTTTCTGTGCCACCACTTGACCCTTATGATTTGCCATTAGGAACGTTTATGAAATCCTTCCAGAAGGTTGATAATAGTAGGCTAGGTCTCACGACCATATAATAAAGATAGCAGTACTATGGCTTTGTACACAGAAAGCTTTGTAGAAAGACATTCATGGTATCAGAGTCTTGAATTATGGGATTGAAACATGGCTACACCATGTAAGATTGTGTGCTTGATCTCAGCAAAAGGGATGCATTATCCGTCATGCCGCCACCGAAATATGTGAAGTTCTTTGCACGCTCGAGGGTAAAGTGATCAATCTTAATGAATGGTGGGTCTACACGCTCTACATGCATGAGTGGCAGTTCATTAAATACAGTGTATTTGCCACGGAAGCCCATAGGTGTGTTATTAGATTCCTATTGGCACTACTGTATGTCAGGGGCTTCAGGGATTTTCTATTCTGTTTACATTAAATAATGTGTTTACAGTTTTTTAAAATTGGTTTGGCGCAGTTTTCACAAGCAATTGGTACATTTTCAAAACTCTTCATACTTATATCACAACAGATCATCAAAAGTGCACTTTTTTCAAACATTTCAGCATATTTTCAATTGTGTTAGTACAATACACATAATCACAAAATATCATTTTCACTACACAAAATAAGTGTTTCATCTAAATAAATGTTTCGTTCACTGCCTTTCATAATGTTATCACTAACAGTTTAATACATTTGTCTGTCATTTAATTCAACTGATCGTAATGTTTAATCAATGAATCATTCATTACTGTATGTCCATGGATTTTCAACTTGACTGATTGTTGTCTGGTCATTTGTAAGTTACAAATTGCTGCAAGAGCTTTCAATCAAGAAATACTAATTACTAATTGTTTCCCCTGATGATCACAATTAGTTACCATATAAGTCGAACTGTGTTTGAGACTTTGCACTGTTCAAATATGGAGCAGGATAGACTCTTAGGGAGAGGAAACCTTCATCGGAGAGGTGGTGTGGTGCTCCTCGACAGAGAGGTGGGCACAGACAAAGGGAAAGAGGTGGTGGTGCTCCTCGACAGAGAGGTGGTCTTCAGAGAAATGTAGGCAGAAGACAACGCACCATC
>JAQQZT010000013.1:9372484-9389077 GCA_030068275.1 Clarias platycephalus | reverse complement strand
TAGAAGTACACAAAAAATCTACTCAATTACAGTAATGCGAGTAAATGTAATTCATTACTTTCCACCTCTGCTAATGAGGTTACAATGGTGTAAGTAAGGAAAAAATTCCAGAAGTAATGGATGATGATCAGATTTTTGTCCTAAAAACAAGAAATCAAAAGCTTCATTCACTAATATTTTTAGTGACAATGTCAAATTAATGAGAGTTTCCGCATTGTGGAAACACCAAAGGTTGGCCTCAAATTGCAATCATGTGTAAACGTTAGTACCCGCTATTTAAAAGTATTAAAAAATATTAAAGTAATCTGATCATAGCAGATCTCAGTATTAGGCAAATATACTGAGGAGTTTATGGTTGACTCAGTGACTGCAGGGTACCCAGATCCTTGGGCTACAAAACAAGCCCACACCATCACCCCTCCACTGCCATGCTCGGCACTGGGCATGAGGCACTTCTGCTGGGCATTAAGGCCAAATATGATCAATTAATAAAGAGCTGATGATTAGTAGCACCCCGAGAAACAGTAAGGTGACACTTAGTATTACCAACATGTTTTTTTTCTTTTTGGTTTCATTTTTGTTATATAAATAATGACACATTAAAAGAAAGTTATGTCGATATTCGTCTGAGGTTTTATTTTCCTAATACTATGATCAGATAATTTTATCATGTTGCTACACAAAAACACATAGAATTAAAAGTAGGGGTACTAAGTTTTACACATTACTATATGGAAGAAACTTGTTTTGATAAAGCATGATAACATTATCATGAAAGATGATTTCTTCTTTAACCTTCTCATTGATTCTTAGAAAATTTCACATGAAAATAAATAAAGTACAATAAAATATAAACCTTAAGTAACCCCAAAGTAAGTGTTTCCAACAAGAATTTCTTACTGTCAAAACATTATGAAAAAATTACTTTGGCAACATTACAGGATGTTTGTTATTACAGGAGGTTGTTTTTGAAAGCTAGAATTATTTTTGCTGAAATGGTGTCAGACCAGTGTTGCTTCTATGACAGTGGGACAATGTTGTTAGGGAAATAACGCAAATACAATGTTGCAAATATGATTTCAAACAGTATTTAATAAAAGCATTTTGGTTTACAGTATATCGGTGGCGGAACAAAGGCTTAGTGGTTAGCTCCAGTGGTTGTCGCCTTGCACCTTCGGGATCCGGGTTCCATTCCCATCTCTGTGCGCAGGCTCTCCCCGTTCTTTTCCTCCTATAGTCCCAATACATGCAGATTAGGCTAATTGGCGTTCCCAAATTGCCCATTATGTGTGAGTGTGGATGCTCTGCGGTGTATTTGGCACCCCATCCAGGGTGTACCCTGCTTCGTGCCCCAAGTCTCCTGGGATAGGCTTCAGGCCCGCCTGCCTGTACACAGGATAAAGCGGTATATACCGTGAGTGAGTGAGGTTTATATTGCAACTAAAAGGGTTACACTGCTGATTTTTAAAATTTTTAACAACTAAGCCAATGTCTTGTGTGAAGCCCAATCTCCATCTCACTGCATGCTAACCACTGGTCCTTAAGGGATCCTGCTGCTGATGCAATTAAATAAAATCACAAATATACTGTCAATCCTCCAAATAAAATAAATACCAGCCAACTGTAATTTACCAAACCGTTAAATCTGGATGTAGCCAAAAGGAGGAAAAAGAACATCCAATATTAGAGATCTGTTTTGATCTCCACTATCTGTTTTGAACACCACTATAGCAGTGTAGATACTAACATGTAGCAAAGCTCTACGACTGTTTTTTCTGCATTTGAGAGCATGATGTTCTTCGTAGTAATATTAATAAAAGAAAAACAAACAGTGATGACACTACTGTATATCTATCAAGAAACATGCAAGCACTTTGAGTACAAGAGATACAGGAGGCTGTGGTGCTCATCTGGTTCTCCAGTAGAGATTTTTGAAATCTGTAAGAAACTTAAGGGACTACAGAGGTAATGCAGTTGTGTGTTGGCCAAACAGATGTTAAGCGGAGTGAAAGCTGGAAATAAAGGTTAACGTTCGTTTTTTTTTTTTTTTGTATTTGGAATGTTGTTTGGCATCATTCATTCAACCCAACATCATTCTACCAAAATCCTTCTAACTCTGCCTGATGCTGTTTTAGGAGTGTATAATATAGTTATATATTGTAACATTGCAATATCACAATGATATACAAAGTTAATGGCCTGCTGGGATGTTTTGTTTTGATTTTAATACTCTTACTTTACTAAATACTGAACATCCTTGGTTTTAGACTTACTGATTTTACTTCCTGGTCCCATGAATCCAAGGCTTTCCAAAGTCGTGCCAAACCTAGCATTTGTAAATTTTGTTATTCTGCCTAAGATTACCATGTTCATGATTTTTTTTTTTTCTTCCTATTTTATTTCTTAATGTTTTGGAGAATTTCTTTCCTAGGTCTGGATTTCGGAAACATTTGCAATTTTGATTTTTGGATAAAGTTCGAGATTCTCTTTACCTAGAAAACAAACAAACTCCACCACAGGGAAACTTACACTCAAACCCCTAAACCTCCCTCCCTCTCTCTCTCCTTTTCTCTGTAAGATATACTGTAAATTAATAGGGTTTTTTTATTATTATTATTATTATTATTATTATTTATTTACAGTTTTTTTTTTTTTTTACTGTTTTAAGTTTACTACCAGGGGATGCGGTCCTGGCACACCCATTGTTTTCCCATCCATAATAAATGTCTCCAGGATTGACGGTTTTGAGGGATCACTTTTGTGAAAACCACCTCTACATGAGAATGACATTGCACAAGTGTAGAAGATACAAATCGCGAAATATGTATATTATTATTTTTTGGTCACAGAAACAACCTAAAACAATTATGTTACCCTTTTTTATTATCATTATTTATTTATCCGTGTATATTATATGTATATTGCACAATCCTATTAAAAACCCTATTAAAACATAGTAAGGGAAAAAAGGCTAAAAATCCTCAGTTTTTTAAAGCCTATGTGCTCTGAAAAACAGTGCCATGTTTGTACACCAAAGAGTGTTTCATTCTTAATTTTTCAACTTCATTAGGATGGAGAGGTGGATAGGGGTTATAGGTTGGATCTCTGAAATGTGAAATTAATAGAAATATCAAAAATATCAAAATGTTGTGTTAAAGGTCACATGTATTTGTTTGTTGTATGTAGGAGACCACTTTTGTACTGGCAGGTAATGCCTGCCCACTCCACTGGCTATCACCGAAAATATATTTCAGACCTGTGGGAAGCACTGCACTGTAGAGTTCTAGTCCTTGACCCACGCTGCCTTCGGAGTTTCAAGTCCCCCTGCCTCTGATTCAACTTTACAATGAGCTAAAAAGCTGAATATGGTGAAACTTAAACCTACAGTATGATACTGGAGGGACTGAGAACTGTCGTTGAAAACACCTGTGTTACAATATATATTTATCCTAATGATTCTTTCTGAATAAGATTTTATTTTTCAGCTCAGAAATCTAATTTTAATATTTGCAAACTCTACTGTAGTACCTAGAGTATTAAAAAAATTAAAGCCAGATAAAAAATAAAAAAAAGACACATAAACATGTATTCATTGTTCACAAAGTTTTCTTATAATGAGATGTTTATTCAGTGGTATTGGAAGGAGTCTCCAGTCATCGCTTTATAACAGGAGTTAAGTTTTCCACCCAGTCTTCAGGACTGAGGGTGTACTACAGTACTTTTATATACAAGACAGTAAAAAAACAAAAAACAAAGGGCGGTAAGTGAAAGATGTAGCCTGTATGTTCGGGGACCCTAGTGGTGTAAACGCCAGTCTGACTATTGGGCAAAAATAGCTTTCCTTAAAAACTTTTTTTTTTTTTAAAAGGCAGTGATCATCTTTCAAAGTAAGTTACCTACAGTATATGCATAGAACATTTGAGCTTACTCTGTCTCAGTCTTTTGAAGCATGCAATAACTAAACAGATGTTTTGCCTCGGGACTTGTTTACAGCCTGCCGGAACTCCAGATTTAAAGTGGTCAGGGTTTTTGGAACATCACAAAATAAATACTTTTACTCTAAAAATAAATCATCTTCCAACAAGGAAACTATAACATACAGCTGATGGGAAAAATAACACTTATATCATAGTGTGTTGAGGGAAATGAAAACCATTTAAGCCATGATCAATTGTCTTACCTAACTGTTCTGTTGTAGTGTTTAGTAGTCATTTTTGAACACTTTCACTCACTCAACGTCTATAACGCTTTATCCTAATGCATGTCTTTGGACTGTGGGAGGAAACCACGCGAAGAACATGCAAACTCAATGCACACAAAAACCTATTGTACCTAATCGAACCTAGCCAGGAATCGACCCCAAACATTGGAGGTGCAAGGCGACATTGCTAACCACTACGCCACCGTGCCAGCCATTGTTGAACAAATAATCTTCTCTCATTAGCGGTCACCACAGTGGATCACCAGGTCCATATATTCAATCTGGCACAGGTTGCCATTCATTGACATAATCCTCCCCAGTTTTGTGGATATTTGGGACGAACACAAAAGCTTTGTTCACATTACAAGGCACACTGTTCTGTCAGATCAGATTTGCATGTCATGACGGTTCACATTCATAATCACAAGTGATTTTTTTTGTCTGACTCTAATGTGGATGTGTCTGTCCTTTGCTCACACCATCTGGGTAAAAAAGCATCATATCCGTCATTTCAAACAACAGTGTGATTTGGGGGAAAGATTTGCCTTGGATTTTGCTCTGAAGGATGGCAAACAGCTAGCTGCTAGTATTTGATGGGATCCAGAAGAAGGAAGAAAGCCAGACACTTCATTTTAGTTGTTTTAGCAGCTATTCCCTGCGCTGTCGGTGCTGACTGATGACATCACCGACCTTGCGCATTTGCACAGGCAAAGAGACTCATGAATTCTGTCATCTGACGCTTCTCTTTCAAGTCTCATGACCACATATTGGATATATACATCTGATCTAGGATCACAGACAAAAGTGATCATCTGATCAGATTTGTGCATTTAGACAGCGATAAAAAAAAAAATCTGATTTGTTTCACTTCAGACTTATAATGTGAACGTAGCCAAAGAGTGCATTAACTTTGGTATCCCTCAGAGAGCGGCTAAAATTACCTTCGTAATCACCCTACAAATGTTGCCCTTTAAACAAAGGTTAAGAGATAACAAAAGTAACTTGCTACACAACCTTATAAAAAAGCAAAAAGTAGAATACATCACTTCATTATCAAGCCATTGTAATAATTGACAGGAACACCGCATCTTGTCAGGTAGCATTACCACACCTCTTGGTGATAGTTTTCCTATAGCAGCATGCCCTTGATCTATTCTAGTCTTCTTTTTTCTTGGTTTACTTAAGAGATCAGGTCAATTTAGACTCATTAAAATATGTATGTGCATATAGAGTATTGTATTTCCAATTTTTGGCTCGGTTATTCAGGCTTGTTTTTATACTTGACACTCCCCTCCTACTAATGACACAAAGAATGAAGTGCACTACAAGTAATCTACACTGACCACTATATACTTATTTCACTCATAGTGTACTTTCAGCATGTGGACTGCTCTCCCTCTGCTCCCTCTCCCTCTCTCTTTTCTCGTCTCTATTCTCTGTCTGTTTTCAAAGATCCACAGAGCATCAAGCACTTCATGTGACTTAGAGTTACAAATGGATAACCAGCGCCCCCTATATGCAGCTTGGTGCTATTCAGCTTCCTGCAGCAGACATGCAGTTTTCCATGTCACTTATTTCCTCTCAACAATCATGATAATAAAACCTCCAGTAGAATAATCTATTTTAGTGTCTAAAGTGTCTCCTTTAACCTGCTGTCTGACTGTCATAAATCATAAATCACACAAAAAGCCAGCAGATTTCACTTTATAAAGCATAAGCATGTACAGTACAGTAGAGTGCCTGCGTGGTGACATGGTGTCAGTGTTTTTTAAAAAGATTAGGAAGAAACAAAACGCAAAAAAAAAAAGCTTAGTTTGCTTTTTTTTTCATACTGCCCTTGGCATCACTGCTGGTTCTCGAACACAAGCAGCTGTGTTTAAGCAATTATTTTGGAACAGCAACCAATTACTGAAAGATTTCCCGCACCACTTTCCGTCCTGATGGCATTCAATTAAACTCCAACTTCCATTCCCGGAGTTAATCGTATTAGCCGATCTCCAGAGTCGAGTAGACACTGGAACTGAGTAAACAGCATTTAACCATCTCCTGCCAGATTCAGTAGAGACGTTTTATTTGAGCAAATTGAGTTATAAACTAGAGCTATATTTTGTGATAGCTGTATTGTGTGTACTTCAGGTGCTTTTTCTGTTTGGTAGTTCACCGAAAAATTTGTTCAGCTTGCTCGGTCAGTAGAACAATATTTTGCTTATTTATACAGTTGAGAAACTTTTCACTAAGGATTGTATTATAATTAATGGTGTTTAGTACGTATGCATTTAATATTGAGTTTAAATAGCTTTTTTTTTTAACCCTAGTGTTTTTTTTTTTTTGTGAAATTCTAAGTGAAAGTCTTCACTCGAGTTATCACACAAAAAAAATCTGAATCTTGCATGAATAAGATATGGATCTTTTTTAGGCAAACTCTGCCCTGCACTAGCAAATACCTCGAAACTATCTGAATAACATTTGATTCAACAACTTTGTTTGAGCTACAGGCATTCATGCCTACAGTGTCAATCCTCAATATGTGTGCGTATCTCAGCTCACCTTTATATGGGTACATTTCTATGAATAAAAGAGGTTTTGGTCATAACTTGCTCTCGCTCTCATAAATGAAATTAAATCGTCGAGTAGAATTGACGTACAGTTATGTACCAGATCACGTCACAGCATCTAGCACTTTTTTGGAATAATAAAGCGCTTTTTCCCTTGAGGTGGCCATGGTGTCGTGGCAAATTTGTTGTGAACTATGCAAATTTTCTAAACACAAACCCAACAACTACTTGAGTATTGAAAGAGCAAAAAAGTTTATTGCAACCAAAAGTAAATGGACAGCACTGGACTGGCAACAGACACCCTATGAAAATTCAGCGAGCTTCCCCCTTCCCCAGTTTTACATGGTTTATATACCTTCACTTAACACTTACATCATTGTTTGCTCCTCCTTAAGTCAAATACATATTTAATATTCATTAGATATAAGCTTCTATTGTTCAGGTCAGATTGGTGTGGCCTTTCCCCATTACATAGTTTTCCCTTCTCATCTCATATTTATTCATGTCTGGGTAGGCCTAAAAGATCTTGTTTTCATCTTTCCCTTTTTTGGAGATGGTTTGGTTAGTTCCTGTTCAGTCATCTATTTCTTGCACTCTGTGTGTACAGGTCATTCTAGGGTCACACATCACCTCTATTTCTTGCACTCGTCAGTCATCTATTTCTTGCACTCTGTGTGTACAGGTCATTCACACCTCACATACTTTTTGATTATCTTTACTTATAAGTAAACGGCTATAAGACCAGATAAAAAGTATTAGGAGTAAATATGAATATTAGTATTAACATTATTTTTCCTAATATTATTATTTTTCCTATTATTATTTAAATTTTAATTTTAATTATTGCTCTGTTTTCTTATCCCTGCCTTCTACTTGTGTATTTCTCACTTGCTCAATTTGTCGTGCAGGCGCCTTTTCTTTTATTGTAGTGAGCAGATCAAGGCCTCTTAAACAGATGCCTTCTGGGTATTTGGTACCTTACACTTGACTACAATTATAGACCAATAAAATTTTTCCACATTCCCCCCTGAAAGCCATAAGTATGGCTTTACTTTAAAATTTCCACGGTCCCCCCTGTTGTATGCTTAAGGAGGATCATAGGTAACAGTTTCATAGACCGTTTTAGTATCAGTAAGTTTCTTTGCTAGTATCAGTTATATATAATACACTTAATATACACTTAATAAAAAGGCTGAATGGCTAGTGACTCCGGAAATCCACTTGCCACATTGGCCAGTGAGCAAAAAAGTTAATGTCAAACCCTGATACACATACACTCACACGCTCATTCACACACTAAAGGCAATTTTGGAACGCCAATTAGCCTAATATGCATCTCTTTGGACTATGGGAGGAGTACCTGGAGGAAACCAACCAAGCATGGGGAGAACATGCAAATTGGACCTGAGGCTGGAATCAGAACCAGACCCTGGAGGTACAAGGCAACAGTGCTAACCACTAAACCACCATGCCAACCAATACAAACCATACTTGCTGTTATCTATCATTCACCGAAGTATTAATATTTGCAGTGCTTTCCTAACTGAATACTCTACCTTTTTAACACTTTCAATTGTGCCATTATTCTACTGGGTGATTTTAACATTCATGTGGATAATGACAATAATGTTGCCTGCAGACCCTCCTTTACAACTGGTGTACTGGTTTATGCCAGTTTTGCCCCATTTACTGGAGCTTCATCAGCCCAAATTCAGAGGCCGTTCCTTCTAAATAAGTGGACTTGTTGTATAAAATGAACTGAACAGTGAACATGTTCATCTTTATAATAATAAATCCACATGTCAGTTTGATCCTTCAGCAAGTCACCTGGAAAATGCCTGTGCGCCCTCATTCTCCTCACATATAACTCATATTATTCACTCCTCTCTCATCTCCGGTCTTGTTCTGTCATCTCTTAAAACAGCTGCAATAACCCCAGTCATTAAGAAACCTGGCGCTGAACCTGATAATATTCATAATCTCAATCCAATTTCAAATCTCCCATTTATTTAAATAAATTAGGAAAAAACTTTGAGTCATTTCAGTGTGGGTTCTGTTCTATACATAGTACAGAAACTGCTTTGGTAAAGGTCAGGCTCAATGGCTGCTGATGCTGAACTCTTGATTATTCTTATCCTAGTTAATTAGACACAATATTTCATTTAACTGCAGTATTGGCATCACTATCACTCCTTTCACCTGGTTCACCACATCCCTCTCTGACTGTACCTAATTTATCAAATTCAGAAAATTATCAGTCTTTACCTGTTAGTAGAGGTGGTGTTCCTCAAGGCTCTGTCCTAGGCCCCCTTTCTAATCTATCTTATCCCCCATGGTTACAAATTTAGAAAACTGAGTATTAATTTCCATTGTTAGGGAAGTTTATGAAACACAGCTTAACATGTTCACAAAGTCTGTCTCTGGCCTTCCCCCGTCCTGTCTCATTAATTGCCTACATGAAATAAAATGCTAAAAGTACATGTTCTTCTTACAGTTTCCAAATCTTCTTTTACTAAGTCACTTTCAATGGTTTCTCAGCTTTCCCCAAGTTAACAAATTTACCTGGTCTTGTTATTTCCATCTACAGGCATATGGCCCATCCCTTACCCTGCAAACCACTGGTATTCTCATTCATGCATTTGTCACCTATTGTCACTGATTATTGGAGTTCACTTCCATATAACCTCTTTAAAGCTGTAACCAGTTATTACTTGTATTTAAGTTATATAAATTTGTATTTGTATTGAACTGCATAAAGTGCAAAACACGTTATAATTGCATATACTGTAACTTTGAGCTAATGAAATAGGTATGTCTTGTTTTTTGCAAACATACTTGCCATTTATTCTATGTCTTGTAATGCAGCAATTAATAACTTAAATGAAGTAGAACATCACGGACATACTGTGCTCTAATTTACTTTACAGTCATACAATAACTTTTACTACCTCTAATTGGATTTGTGCTGGTTCCTGTTCCCTCTTCCTCCGTTCTTCCCCTTTCTTGGAAAGTTCATCTGTTTGTTTAGATTCTAGAGTAAAAATCATTTTTATTGGTGGCATTTTTATTACATGTCTTATGGGATATAATGCAAAAAAAATAAATCAGAAGGAAATAATCAATGTTTATTTCACTCATTTATAACAGAAGTTGTTGATCATTTTAAACACTTTTTCTGTAAATGTGTGTACACGGAGTCTGACTAGTTAAACCCCAGAAATGATTGAACCTTGTATTGAAAGACACATTAGCACACGCTAGCACACTAGCGTCTTTTGTTAGTTTATTCAGCTACAGCCATGGGACAAAGTAGGCTGGAACAGTGCTGTACTGGTATCACTTAAAGATTTGGTGGTGGTACACAGTACCAGAAAGGGGCACTGGTGGCTCAGTGGTAGGTGTTTCACCTGCCATGCGGAAGCCCGGGTTCAATTCCCAGCCAGTGACCAAACCTCAGCCACTGGATGCAGGTAAGCTTGTATGTTTGGACTGGATGGTCTGCTGTGGCGACCCCATACCAGGAGCACCCAAAAGACCAACAACACAGTACCAGAAAGAGGGGAAACCATCTGCATTGTGTTTCAATTTTTCACAACTGATAGTTAACATGAACACGAGCTTACAAAGTTCAATGCCTCTAACACAAGCCATAAAGCTCACTAACACAACCTTGAATCACAAATCCTTCTGTAACCCCTGATCAAGGGCACTACAAGCAACAAGGGATTCTACACCTAGCTTTAAATTTACCAATATGTGCATAGTACCAGTAACAACTTAAAACTACTTTCACCCTTGGTTACATACCCCCCCACCCCAAAAAAAGCCCCCCACCCCCACTCCGTCGTGCTTGGTGGGTTTCCTCTGGGTACTACAGTTTCCTCCCACAGTTCAAAGACATGCAGAGACATGGGACGAAGTGTTCTAGATGATACAGAATATTGTACCAGGATAATTTTATCTTGTGCACTGTCAGGGATTTTTTTTTTTTTTGTGGTTATTTAACTTGCCACAGAAGTGCTAAGTTTATTTTACCCTTTCTTGTATAACTGCATTAAAGCTGATGTAATTTTCTCCTTTAAAAATTGCTATGAGACTTACTGTGGGCTTGCTGGGAAAAGAAAATGAAATATTAATAGGACCTCAAACCTACATAGATCTTCCCAGGACTAACACTACTCATTAACCAGAAGAAAGAAGACAGTAAACACTAATCAACCTGGTTCCTGAGAACCTGCCTGAGGATTAAGCTCGGCTCTGAGAGTTTCCCCTTTTGCAAAGACAGTCAATAGTTTGAGCATCTTAGAAAAACTTGCACTCATTAGTAACTTGTTCAGTGCCCTCCACAATTATTGGCTCCTCTTGCAAGGATTAATCAAAAGGTTTGAAGTAGTTTTATTTTACATGGGAAAAAATGAGAAAAATCCAAATTTTCAAAATTCAATTGATTTCTTTTCAGAGAGAAAAAAAAAAAAAAAAACTTAAGTAATCATTATTTTCTATTAGGATTGTTCAAGTCAAACCGGGACTTTTGATTGTGCAGAATAACACAGTCATGAAAGTAAGAACAACCCTTTTCTATTTTCTATATAATCCACTTTTACATAAATGCACTTATACCAGCGTTACCCTAGTGCTTGGATACCATCAAGATGCGCTCAGTCTGCATGCAAAATGTCTGAAACCCTGGCCTCCCAGGAACTCTTAATGGCTCAAACATGAGTGAGGTCAGGGATGCACGGGGGATATTGCAATAACTCCCAGCTAAGTTCCTGTAATGTGTTCTGCAAGTTGGTGACAAGTTATCCATAGATTTTCAACAATCAGGTTCCACTTGCTCAGTGTTCACAGGAACAACTGCAGTTGGCTCCAAGCCACCTTGACTGGGATCGTCATTCGCGGATGTACGGCTTTCTTTGAAATGTTTGCACTGTTTATATATTTTACTGTAGCTAAGAGTCTCATCACCATCCTGTAGTCGAAGTCTTCCGTAAATGTCAATAATTTTTTACACCTTCATTCATTAAAATCTTTACAAGAGGTGCTAATATTTGTTTCGAGCGCACTTTATTTCCTTACAGCAGTGACAGATATCTAGTAATGATATCTGATGGAATGCTAGCTATGAGCATTAACCCATGCATAATATCCCCAGGTCTTATTGATGGCTTAATCAGGATGATGTGGAGCAAACTATTACACACAATTATCCTTGTCACCCCTGTTAGCCCGTTTATAGCAGCTGCAACTGCTTTATAAAGAGCTACACTCTCATGTGCTGTTATTTACGACAGATCACAGTCACAAGCTAATTACAGTCAGTTTTCATAGCTTATGCAAACTTGCTGTGTATTTATTACGTTGTGCTGTAATTGCCATGTTGCTATTGTCTCTCATTATTGTTTTGTCATCTCCTGATCTCCTTTATTGGATTTTATAGCAATATAAACTCATGTACTTAAATGACACGCTGAGGCAAATATAGAAACCTGGCACGACCGAAAATAGTGCAGTGCAGGAGACTCAGACTATTCTGACTAGCACTTATCCTGACTCAGTAGCACAAAATATTGACGTGAATGCATGCTACATCTCTGAATGTTTTCTCGATGCGTCCCACAGGGAACTTTTTTTTTTTTTTTTGGACCACAACGAAGGACATGGGGATATAACCTGTACAATATAATACTCAAAAGAAAAATTCCAATTACTTATCACCATTAGTAGGAATGTGGCAGGCATGTAGGCAGGCTGGAGAGAGACAGAGAGAGAGTGAGTCACTGTTAATGCTACATTTAGAAATGTACACTAACCATCCATTTTAATATTTATAGGAATTCAAGAAATTTATTTTCATTTATAAAGGTAGCATTATATTGAAAATCTAGATTTATTGGCAGTCATCATGCCAAGGTGATTAATGGAAATAGAATTTCCTAGATTAATTAGATTAAATGCGGCACATTGGTTTAGTGGTTAGCACTGTCACCTTGCATCTCCATGGTTGTGGGGTTGAATCTCAGAGTTTATGTTCTCCCCACGCTTGTTGGGTTTCCTCCAGGTAGACCACTTTCCTCTGACAGTCCAAAGACTTGCGCCGTAGGTTGATTGCCGTTTCCAAATTGCTTGTGTGTTGGCACTCTGTCCAGGGTGTACCCAGCCTTGCCCGTTATGTTCCCTGGGATGGTCTCCAGGTCGCACTTTGGCTCTACACGGGATAAGCAGTATAAATAATGAATGGATGGATGATTGAATTAGTAATGGGGCAAAAGTGGACTCATGATCTTGAAAATTTGTAATAACTCTACTTTAATGGTCTAAAAGAAGAAACTTGAGGTGAATTGTTTGGGGATTTAAGGAACTACAGCCGAGTAAGTTTCGGTTTTCAGTCATGCTCAAGTAAATACAATTTCTCTCAAATGAAAATTTAACACTTTCAATGGGCAACTCCGTTCTGGTTTCTAGATTTGTGTAGATGTAAAACACTTTTAGGGTGGCATGGTGGTTTAATGGTTAGCACTGTTCCCTTGCACCTCCAGGGACGGGGTTCGGTTTCTGCCTCTGGGTCTTAGTGCATGGAGTTTGCATGTTCTCCCCATGCTTGCTGGGTTTCATCCGTGTACTCCGGTTTCCTCCCACAGTCCAAAGACATGCAGATTGGGATAACTGCCGTTCCCAAATTGTTTGAAGTGTGTGAATGAGCGTTTACAAAGGATTGGCATCCCATCCTTGTCCCCAAAGTTTCCCGGGATAGACTCCAGCGACCCAATATAGTAGCTGTAACCGCTGCTTCAAGACTTTTTGTTGTCAATACGCTGCCACTACGCCTATACAATAGTTAGCTAGCTGCAGAAAATAACACAACATCCCATTAATTTGCAAGCACAGACCTCATTAAAGAGACAGATAGGAGGAAAGTCAGGGGAAAGTGTCCGATTGCTACATTTTCGTTTACTCCTGAGACAAGCGTTGCGATATACTGCACTGTGCATTTTAACGAGTCTCAATTAACTTTTTATGTCAAACGGAGAAATCAAACTTTTTTCCCGTTGTTTAAGCACAAAACAGTGTTTTCCTATTTATATTGTACAGAAGAGTCGTTTGTTGAATTCTCTATTCTGATTGGTCAAAATTTCCTATAACAGCAGCTTAGTGTAGTACTGCAATGATCAGCCTTTTAAAAAATTATAATAATTAATTAATTACCACACATACAGTAAATAGTTCATGACCATTTTTTTTAGAAGCTGATATATTGTTACAAGTGTGACAAAGTTTAACACCCCGTCATTTACATTCTGTGCTGTTTACTTTGCTATATAACCACACTGCCCACTTGTGGCTCAAACCAGTAATGCATCTCTCACATATCCCATCTAATATCCATCCTGTTTTACAAAGCATTAAATTCCGTTAATAGCATAATTAAAAAATTCCACTTAGTATAACACATCAAAAAGCTGTTACTGAAATAAACTCTTAATGGAAAAAGCTTACTGAAAGAAATATTAAGCAAATGGTTAAAGGAAAACTTGGATGAAGCATTAAACTTACTTTTTTTTTTTTTTTTTAAACAGGCTTTTGCAATGTTATTGCTCTATTGAATCAATATACAGGTTATAAATCTATCCATAACATACAGTGTTGTCCAGGAGTATTAAGACAACACATGCCATATATTATAGTGCACAAAACAGGTGATGTCATTAATTAGTTGGCTGTGGAGATGTGCTAATTAGAGTCAGTTGGTTTGGTTAATGGGTGGAACAAATATGTGGCAGGACTTTTATCTTTTGAATTCTGAAGTGAATTGTGAATTTCTGTGGTAAATTTCTGTACACGACCTTCAGGAAGCAATCACACAGACATGGACTGAGCGAGTGACACCAGAGTACTGCAGATGTTTGTTTTTTTTTTACTTTATGGCCAGTTGGATCGAACAGGTTTTGAAGAATAAAAGAGTTCATATTAAATATTGATTGTTGTGAAGCAATTTCATTGTATAGTATTCATTCATAGGATTTTAAAATACCTTTGGCCACCACCAAACAAATTCAATTGTCAGAAGAACTTTGTTTTAAAGGACGAAGTTATTATTCGAAAGTGTTATACTATACACTATATGGACAAAAGTGTTTGGCCAAAACTGTTAATTATTGAATTCAAGTGTTTCAATCCCCAGTAAAGTGCACTTAAATCTTAATGCTTCAGCATACCAAGACATCTTGGACAATCCTACGCTTCCAACTTTGTGGCAACAGTTTGGAGAAGGTTCTTTTCTATTCCAACATGACTGTGTCCCAGTGCACAAAGCAAGGACTATAAAGACACGGTTTGATGAGTTCGGTTCGGTTGATGAGTTCCCTGGTCTCAACCTCCATGGAGCACCTTTAGGATGAACTGGAAGGGAGATTGTGAGCCAGTCCATCTCATCCAACATCAATACCTGACCTCATGAATGCTCCAAAGAATGAATGGACACAAATACAAAGAGAAACACTCCAAAATATTGTAGACAGTGTTCCAAGAAGAGTGGAAAAGGTGGACCAACTCCATACTAAAATATATGTATTTGGATACAATATCATCAGGTTTGGCCACATACAGTGTAGATTAAAAAAAAAAAATTTTTAACTGAATTTTACTTGTTTTTCTGTAATTTGGCACCTTCTGACCAATCAGAACAAAACAACCAGGCATGATTTGTAATGGCATAAGATTCAGACTAAACCTAAATATCTGTGACATGCATATCAAGTCATTAAGAATGGATGGTAGAAGAGAGAACACTGTGTAATCAGTTTACAGGAAAGCACATAAATCAGGACAGCTGGAGCCTGGAAGTGAAGAAAATGAAATCAAGTTAAAGATAAATACATTGCCTAGCAGATGAGGCGATAAGCATTTGCGTAAAGGCACGCATCCTTCATCGAAAATTAATGAAGTAAACAACGGAAAGTGTTATTCATTAGCGCAAATAGTACACTAAAAAAATAAACACCACTTTCTAACCCTATCATTTATTTAATCTGCTGCAGTTTTCTTGCATGTAATATAAACAAAAAAAAATCTACTTTATATTTAAATACTTTAATAGACTCACTCTGGGATTCCTCAGGTTCCTGTTCTGATAGAAGTGGAACCCGATGTAAGCGCCCGCTGTTGAGCCGTTTTGCTTCGACGCTGTGCATTTTGTTCCGAAATGCTTTTCTGCTCACCATGATTGCAAAGAGTAGTTATTTGAGTCACAACACTCTTCCAGTCAGCTCAATTCAATCTGATCTTTCTCATCAACAAGGTGATCACTCACCAAGTGTTTTTTGTTTTTCGCACCATTCTGTGTAAACTTCAGAGAAAATCCCACAATTTTCTCCCAATTTTGAGATCACATTTTTGTCCCATTCTGATGTTTGAGGTTGGCCCACTGAATAACTGCGTGAATAATGCAGTATGGTGCACAGATTTTGTATATGTTAACATAGATGATAATAAATTATAATAATAAATCTTTAAAATTGCACCTCAACATGATCACCTCTCCGTCAAGGATAATTAGTGAATTTGCAAGGCCATATGGAGAACACTTACCTTTCCTGCCATCTGGCACCACAGTCTGTTCCTGCCAGACACTTCGCCACAGGCAGCTTTTGCCCTGAGGAAAGTCATCTTAACACCAGCCTAATGCCCTTCAACATCCACATGACCTGTCTATATAATCTATACACTTCATTGCACAGTATTGGAATTGGAACAAAGGAATTGGTAAAGAATATATATAAATAGACCAGTCCTACATAACAGTGTTCAAGAAAGCTGTCTTGGGTGTGTGTATATATA
>JAQQZT010000013.1:9353514-9367606 GCA_030068275.1 Clarias platycephalus | reverse complement strand
TGATTGGTTGATTAGATAATTGCATTAATGAGAAATTGAACAGGTGTTCCTAATAATCCTTTAGGTGAGTGTATACACACACAGATCTGGAGTATACTATGATGAGCATACACACCATAGAGGAACTGCGAGCACTGGGTGTAGCCCTCCTCCATCTCCTCACACTTATCTGCAGCCGTCTGCATGTCGCTGTACGTGGCGGCAAATACCGCTGCTCCGGACTCCACAAGGAACTTGCACACCTGCACGTTGTTACAGGACGCGGCACAGTGCAGCGGAGTCCTAGTGCATGCAAAAAAAAAAAGAACGATTCAGATGGTTATAAGTAAAATAGAGGTAGTACATCGAGTTAATTCATTTTTAAAAATTTGACAACCAAATTAGACCAGTTGTCCAAGTGCAATTCATCTATTCAATTCAGTTAAAAACGTGTAGAATTAAAAATGAAACGCTGCTTGACTGAACTCACCAGCCGTCGCTGTCTGCAGCGTTAACGTTGACTCCGAACTGGACGAGGAACTTGACGATCTCCGTGTGTCCGGCACAAACGGCGTTATGTAGAGCCGTGATACCTTCATCGTTAGGCTGACTGGGGTCCTCGACCTACACAACAAAACCCACACAACTCTTAGGGTTTTTTTTCTTTTTCTTTTTTTTTTTCCCCACGCCATATGGCCTATAAGGGAAAAAAAAGTTTAAAAATAAATTCTGCTTAACTTCATGACCCTATCTTAATGCAGCTCATAACTAACTAAAAATAAAATAAGAGGGAAAAAAAAACTCAATAAGATTTAAATACACTGCAGACTTATTATTATGCATACAATTTCGGGATGCCAACTTAGGAAGAATAAATACATCCTTTCTCCACATTCATCGAGCTATTTAAACAACCCTGAAGTACACAGATAAGACAATAACGAACCTCATAGATGATTCTCTGCACCAGATCATACTCTCCCTCCAGGGAAGAGTCCAGAAGTAAAGCCAAGGGGTTGAATTTCACCCTCATGCTGTGGTCGATGCGCTCCGATCCGACCTTTCGCAGGTTCGTCCTTTTGCCCTGAGAAAAGCAGATGCTTCATTTAATCGATAGCCATCACATTAGACGGGTTCACACACCGACAGAAGTGTTCACTTAATGCTCTGCCAGGTTAACCTTCAGCGTAGTTTTTTTATTCCGGCATCCTGAGGACTAAATCTTTGAAGACTGAAAGCTAGTCTGGAAACTCGCTCGCTTCACTTTAATAAGATTATACAAGACTTTTTTTTCTCCTAGAATAAAGAGCTCTTTTAGGATTGCAGGAGTGCAGCTTATTAAGAATAAATACGAGGTCATGAAGAAAAAAAATGGTTGGTTTATTTATTTCAGCTACAAGGGCATCACCTAAATCTTTTGAGAATTTAAGGAGCTTTAACGGCACAACTGAGCCTTTTATGTTTGCACACGCATAACGTGCTTTATTTGAATGAATTGGGCTACTTGCGTAAATTCGGCAGGAGTTTATCCGCTTGGAGGGCAATAAATAGAACGGTATTTATTTTTTTAACAAAACAGACCTTATATTGGGATTAGTCAAGCAGCCCAGGGTGGGGTTCGTCTCCTTTACTTACGCCAGTGAGGTCGAAAGAGAATTCATACAAGTTAAATGTAAGTAAATCGTTATGATTTCCTTTACAATAAAACAAACAAGTCAAACTCAGCCATATATCTGCTAAAATTAAATTAATTAGAACGTTTGTCGGTTGTACCTGGACGTGATAGTCTGATAGATTTTTAATCATTTCACTAAAATATAGGCTGAACTTTTGCTTAAGCCAACAACAGCTTAAATCACATCGCGTGATGCCACCCTTAGTGATGCACACAAAGGAACATCATGCAGTAAACTATATGACATGATTACAAAGGATATTACTTGGAATCAGATTTATTTCATAAAAGTCTAAGATACTTTTTATTTTATTTTCCAGGATTTGATGTACCCGTCACCTCAACCACCCACTCCTAATTAAACCAAACACAAAAACAAATGCCTTGACAAAAAGAGTACTCACTGGGGGTAGAGGCACTTGCCCCATGACCTCTGGCGGCTTCATGTTCATCGTGTCATCGCCCAGAGCTTCCTGCTCAGCACCGCTCGGATAAGGTGGAGGAGGATACGGAGGGAACTCCTCCACGTAGCTGTCGGGTGATAACTGGTGCTGGTCTTCATCCTCGAGAGGAGCCGGTGGTGGAGGGAGTAGGAAGGCGTCTTCGGGGCGAGGAGCGGGGTGAGAGGGGGGCGGGGGCGGGATGAAGTCCTCGCCGTCGATCTTCAGGACGTCTATAGTCGGCAGAGGGTCGGGAGGCGGCTGTTCGGGAGACTCTGGGATTTGTACGGTGCCGACCGGATCGGGCGGTGCGCTCTCCTCCTCCGCGGGTCTTGACGGGGGGTTGACCGTGGTTTCCATGGCGGCCAGCGTGGTTTTTTGGTAGAGGAGCTTCTGGATGTTGGGACCGGCAGGACCTTCAGGTTCAGTGATGGAGCTGCGCTTTTTAAGCGGCCTCGGGGCATTGCAGAGCTTCTTACGGAGCGCCTCGAGGTCCATGTCGCTCTGGTTGCGGTAGGGGTTGGAGATGAAGGGCAGCAGCTTGGTGGGGCTTAAGGGGCGCGGGATGCGCTCCGTCTCATGGTTCTCGGTTGCAGGGGCGCCGTTCGTGCCTTGGTCGGTCTCCGAGTCGGGGCCGTTGGGGCGCTCCATGTAGGGGTTGTCCAGTTGCGGCGAATGGGGTTGCTGTCCCGCGGCGATCACAGGCTTACCGTACACTAGAGAGAGGGAAAAAATTTAAGAAAAATAAATACATCTAAAAAAGCGACATGTTTCCTTAATTTCACTTAAACACTAATGCACTTGAATAAATTTTTTTTAAAATAAATTCTCACTCACTGCTAACAAAGTTGGAGCGGTTCTGTGAGCGGTTCAGTGCGCCCTGCACATTTTGAGGCAAGCCCTTTCCTGCTGCTGCTTGCTTCGTATACATGGAGTAGATGGAGCTGGCTGCCACCATCTGAGGTTTCTGCATAGGCGGATCCTTAGGCTCCGGGGTGAAAGGTCGGACGGTGGCAGCCGGCGGGGTTTCCTGCTTGGATGGCAGGGGCAGCGTGTTACTCTGAGCTGCAGGAAGGGGTGTGCGCTGCTGCTGCTGCTGGCTGCTCACTTTGCCCTTGCCTGGGAAGGTGCCTGCGCCTGGGAACGGCAGATTGACCTGTCTGGGTTTGCTTGGCACGGGAGGGGGCACTTTAACCGGGATTTTCGCAGCATTCTGCATACAAGGGAAAAAAGTAAAGAAAGAAAAAAAAAAAGTTTGAGAGGTGAAAATACAAGACTCTATATGCAGCTTGTGTTGAGCTTTCCCCACTCGGCTAACCTGGGCGTCTCTCGCAAGGTCGTCGCTGCTCTGGTTCTTGCGTAAGGTGGCTGTCGACGGCTCGGTGGAGTCGAACATGGAGACGGGACGCGTCTTCCGGTCCTGCTGTCCTCTTTTCAACACGTCTGTGTCGTCTGGAGCTGTAGGGAGAAAAATCAAGAATCAGGCAAGAATCAGTGGAGCTGCTTGGCGACGTCGATCTCGGTCCGTTAATACAAGCAACGGATGTAAACAAAAATAATACATTTGTTTTTGTGTTTTGTTCAGGTTTTAATTTTAATGAAGATGAATGATTAGTGTCTGTCTACACCAATTTATAGGCACAAGGGTCCTTATTTTATTAAATAAACTCTTAAATGATCAGTTAAGCTGTAAAGCTACCGATTGCTTTTCTATTGAGAGAAAGAACAGTCGTTTTTTATTAGGTGTTATTAAAAGAGCGAGTGTGGTCACCTTGCTCTGCTGGCACTTGGCTTGGCAGTCGAGGTAAAGTGGACGAGGCATGGCTGCTGTTGGAGTCTGGAGTGGGCGAGCTCCAGTCAGACACTTTCAGCACCTTGGATGACGGCAGCCCTGAGGAAGATCGAGTTACTCAATTAATTTGACGAGCGATACTCCTTTCATCACGATGATTTGATATAATCATGTACAACCACCGGCGGGTTTTCGGATGCACTTTCTGGAACAATTCATCAGATGAGGCGAGAGTTAATCAAAGAGCTTTAATTAAACCGTTGTCTAATAAGGTGTTAGACCGGATGGTGAGTGTACAGAAACGTTCCAAGTCTGAAAAGACGACAGGCTCATTCTCACACGGCAAAACAAAACAAAAAAAAAAAACACAATGTGGTTTAAAACCTTAAACCAGAATTACCGTTTCATTACAAGAACATTTCTCTATCACGCAAACACACACACCAACAAGCCAGCACTGCAAAACATCTGTGTACCTTTTCTCTTGGCCCGCAGGTCTTTCAGCGGCTTAAGCAAGAACATTTGTTCTATACGACAAAAAAAAAAAAAAGAAAGCAAACAAATACTGAACATGGCAGTTAATGGGATCCAGCATGTGAAGGTCACACCAAGACACGAACACAAATCATACGTTAGCAATTAACACATCCATGGCTAGAAGCAGTGGAGTGCATTCTTTTCTTATTTTCTCCTGGTGGGAGGGGCCTCTTTCTCTCTCTCTTGTCAATCAATTTGACTCTAACCAGACACGAGTGATCTGTGTATGATCAAGCTGGCGACTTTATTATAGCGCTTTCTCCCCGAGTGTGTGCAACTGCTCTAGAAATGTTGCACAGAAAACTGTTTAGAACAGTAACTGAACTGGACGTGTTCGTCACGGCATCACTGCACACACACACACACGACCAGCGGTGGCTACCTTCAGAGCTGAGAAAGACATCGGAGGCGTCCTGCGGGCGCGTTACACAAGCCGTCCTAGAACTCTCCTCCCCTGTGACAAATGCAAACTAACCCGTTTGTTTCAGCCTCCTAATGTTCACAGACTGCAAGGTGAAGGACACCCGTGTGCCGTACCTGTGCCCGGTTTGGACTGGGTTCCGGTGCTCTTGTCCTGAGGTGGGAGTGTGGCTGTGCCGTCGGGGTAGGTGGGCTTCAGCAGATCGTGCCGTGCTGGACCGCGGGGCATGGTGGACGACTGGATGTACGGCCCCACCGCGGCCACACGAGACTGACCGCCTGATTGAGGGGGCTGGCCATCAGGAGGGACCTGAAGAGGGGGAAAAAAAATGGTAACGATTAATATCAAGCAACAACAACAACGGATTTTTACCCCATTATGTCCTCGGTTTACCGTTGCACGGCACTACAAATGTAGCATTCATGACAAAACATATTCACAGATGTACAAACTTAGGTAAAATTACAAGACACAATGATAACAGAAGCATAAAAAAAAAAAAATAGACTGAATGACAGGATTACTAAAATAAGTGAAAAAAACAACAACCAAAAAACAAAGAGAGGAAATGTGTGTGTTTGCAAATTAAAGCAAGACATTTTATAATACAGGATTATTTTTTTAATATTGTAAAAGATTTAATCTGTTGCTATAGATTTTGTTAAAGAATTGACAAAGTGATTACACACATGGCCTCAATGGACATAAAACTAATCACTAACTGTGTATGATCCTTTTTGTTGTCTATGTGATTTGCTTATCATTTATTCTGGCCCCCCTCTTTTTTTTGTTCCCCCAAACTTCTAAACCATTGTATTTGTTTGTTTGCCTTCATAACTGAATATTCAATAAAAAAAAACTATGAGCAAAAAATATTGTAAAAGATCGATATTCACTTTGCACTTCCACAGTAAGCAGGTTAAATTTGGTTAATTAATGATCATCAGCTTGAAATACTACCGCCGCACAAAGATGGCATTTAACAGCCTTATATTTAATAGATGAGGCAAAAAAATTTATAAATAAAAATGTTTAAAAATGGGCAAAGAAAACTTGAAAAACAATGCACCAGCCCTAAAACTGATGTCTAAAACACCTGCCTTGTCATTTCACCCTCTAACAAACCAAAAAGCTTCTCCAAAACCATTTATGCAACTGAAAATAAATAGCACTTATCATAAAACAAGCCATCTAAATTAAAACATCAATCCGCTACTAAATGAGGATGACCCGATTAACAAATGTCTAAAATAGTGTTTATTTTTTTTTGTTTTTTGTTGTATTTATTTATTTTTTTTTACCTTGGGTTGGGTATCTTTTGAAGCCTTTTCCTTAAGCGGGAAGCCATTCTTAAGAAAAACAAGAACACAACAACTTCAGCACATTTAAAAAGAGAGGGAGTACACTGTTGTCTCGTTGTTAGAGGAAGGAGACCCCCGTTCGTCCAAGCGCCAGGATGAGAGTGAAAATCGTTTTAGTCTGACAGGAATGAGAAGGGAAGGGGAGGGAAAAAAAAAAAATGAAAAAAAAAAAAAAACAGAAAAAGCACACCGAGTCCTGGACCGTGGTGCGTTTCAGGGCAAGACATTTCCAAGACGTTTCTTGGCAGGGAAGAAAAGACTCCTCAAACGTCATCTCTTTGTGTTAGTTTCGTTAATATTCTGTGCAGCCTGCGCTAAAACCGAGCGTGTTGCTCATCGCAGTAGAGAAAAAGCCACATACATGAGCTCTGTATTTTTTTTTAACCCCGTTTTTAATCGGAGATAGGAAAAGTAGGGTGTATTAGTAGTAAAGACCTTGTTGAAGAAATGCACATGGCACCACAAACACCACCAAAAACACCACAGGAAAAAAGGCCAAACGGTTTGTTAAAAGTCAAGCAAAGAACAAGATTAAATTCAAAGAAGTACAACAAAAAAGTATTTGTTGCTTGCATCCACCAGGGGGCGCTTTGTAAAATGCACAGATAATGACTTGAGGACTCCACATTTATTTATTTATTTTTTTAAATAACATCAACACCTCCACTAGTAGGAAAAGATTATCTAGAATAAAATATTCCCCCCACATGCTTCATTAATGACGTACCAGCTGTTCACTTCAATTCCACTTTCCTTCTAATACAAATAAATCATTAACAAAAAGAATGTTCAACATACTGTTTACTCAGTGTTTCAGCCTGTATCCCTGCTGTAGCTGCGTGTGCTCTGACCTTGTTCAAAACTCAAACTTGAATCGACACAGTGTGCGTGTGTGTGTGTGAGAAAATCTCACTGGATTATAACATAAAGCCCGTGGCTGTGCATGTTTATAATACTCTGACTGACGGTGCATTTATTTGCACACTGTATTTACTAAGCGGTGTCCCAGGCTGACACCTGACGTGTCGTGACACGAGGCAGACTATCAGCCGATCGGATTGCGTCACTGAGACGTCTCTCGTCCTGTTGTATCTCTACAGAAGAGGGCTGGCGTTGTGCTTGAGCCGACGGGAATGAAAACACGGAAATAGATGTTCTGCGTGAGGACGGCCTGCAGCGTCAAATGGGAAGTGGATGATTATGTGTGTGTGTGTGTGTGTGTGTGCGTACTGTGGACGTTCTGTCCTTTCCACTCCCCCTTGTTTCTGAAAGTCACAACGTGCACCTCTTTACAGTTCTGCATCCAGAGACTCCACAGACTGTTCAGCAACTCGTCTGAATTAAAGCGTTTGTCCAAAAACAATAAAAAGGATATGAGGGAGGTAACTCATCAGGGATTACGACACAGCTTCCTATCCTGCTTGCGTAATGTGTTCTGGATACACTGTGAAGTCGTCCTGGTGGTGGTATGAGTCAGAGTGTCATCAGTCTTGCTGATAAAATAATTCCGACCTTGCTTTTACACCCCCCCCCCCCCCCCCGTGTGTGTGTACATAACATCTATCCCGAGTGACCTGTCGTGGGAGGAGTGTGATCACGTTTGCACTCACAGGAAGATTCTCTTTCTGCTGCAGCGCTGCTTTCTTCTTCCACAGGCGATCGCGGAGCTCGCTGACTCGCTTGTCCATGGCGGCCACCTCCTGGTTCTTCTTGTTCAGGTTCTCCCTCTGATGCTGCAGCTTGGAGTTCTGCTCTTGGTTCATGGTGTTCCTTACCTGATTTGGAGTAGGAGGAAGAGGAGGAGGAGTGTTACATGTTAAAACTGAAGAAATAAATAAAAGAAAAAAAACAGATTTGTGACAGAATTGGGTTTGCTTTATGGTTCTGTTAAGGGAATTTTGATGGAGCACTGTTGGCACCACTTGTCTTTTCTTTCTTCTACGGCTATATTCATCGCAGGAGTCGGTTTTGTTATTCAATTCTAATTAAAACTATATGTTAAATATAAATGTTACTTTCATGAATACTTGCACACCCCCAGTCGTTTTTCTTTATTTACACAAAAATTTCCATATTTTCTATATTTCAGACAGATTTTGCAGCTACACTACAGCAGATTTGTAGCCGGTTAAAAGTTAATCTGCAATCTACGTACACGTGAGGATCAGCGCACAGATCAGCATTATTAGTATGTTTAACAAACACAAGCCCAGATGTGTAACCTGATGACACAGACGGCTGAATGGTCATCCTGTTTGCACAGCCTCGTTTCATTATTTAATAAAAAACACTTTTATTTTTACTAGATGTCTGCCAGCTGATCAAACGACACTATTTCAGGAGCCTTATTTTAAGCGCTTCTTGATGTCTTGCCTCTCTATACTATTAGCTTTTCCTCGAATCAATCATCATCACTTTAGCGTCTTGCAACAGCTGGAAGTACCGGTGCAGAGCCGCTAACACCACTTATTATATCAAGTGTGACTGATGTCTTGGGTCCTGACCTGCAGCTCCCTGTAGAGGCGATCGAGCTCGGCCACGGCGCTCTGGTTATCGTTTAGGGCGTCCATCTTGCCGCTCTTCAGCATCTCCATCTGCCTGCTGAGCTCCTCGACTTTAGACACCGCCACCACCAGCTCACGCTGCTTTTGCTGGAACAGATTGTTCATTTGCTCGATCTCCTCCACTGCAAACAAGAAATCACACTTCAGAAATCTATGGGACTAGACAGATAGATAGATAATAATAGAATGTGTAAATATGTGTACGGAATGAGGATCAGCAGTGTGCAAATTGAGATTAAACGTTCCATAACAGCTGAGTAGTAAACGCTCACCCAGTTTTCCGTTGCTGATGCGCTTCTGCTCCACCTGGCCCTTGAGGGCGCGGACTTTCTTCAGCCGAGCCTCCTGCTTCTCCACGTTCTCCCTGAGGCGCTGCAGCTTCTCCTGTTCGGACGCCTGCTGCTGCTTCATCTGATCTTGCTGCTGCAGGTAGCGCAGCCGCTGCTCCTATACGCCAGAGGTAAGAACAGGGGTCAAAGGTCAAGCATTAGAGGCACGTGCTGGAATATTACAATTAACATGCATTCTGAGACATATTAACGGGACATTATTATTTATTTTTTTTAATACACGCTTACTTAGGACTAGGGTTGTTCAGATTCCGATACTAGTATCGGAAATGCTGCCGATACCACAAAAAAATCTGGCATTGGAATCGGCGAGTATTTGAGTCCACGTACCGATCCGATACCATTTTCCTAAACATAACCTAGTTATGCCCGCTAGGGAGCGTGGAGTGTAGCTCGGGGTCTGACTGTTGGGAAGCTGGACTTTGCAACGCGGCGGATTTTATGAGAGACAGTGGCACAAGAGCGGGACGATGTGATGCGCCCCAGAAACTTTAAAAGGGGGTAATTCCGCCCCTTCGAGCTCCGCGAGAGGACAGCGCGTGAACGAGCTGCGCGAGCTCCCGCGGCACCTTCACTTCCGCATCGAGCCCGCCTTCGCATCCCTGCCTCCGAAGTGGAAAAGGCCGCAGAGAGCCTTTAACCCTTTCCTTCCCCATTTTTCTAAATAAATTACCCTTTTTCCTGTAAGACCTCGCCTCGTGTCCGTGTTTCATGGTGTCGCCCGTGCACTTAGGGTTGAACCCGTTACACAGGGCTAGTAGTATCTACAGCTGTATACAGATACACACCCAGGTATCGGATCGGTACTCGGTATCAGCCGATACCCTGAGCCCAAGTATCGGAATCGGTATCGGGAGGGAAAAAATGGTATCGGAACGTCTCTAGTGAGAACAGTACCTTTGCATCACACCACACTATTGTGTTTTATTCCTTTCAGTCACTCTTGTGGAATATTCGGTAGCGGATAATGCTAGCTAACATGAGAGCGCGTCACAGGATTTGTGAGGGGATTTAAATACCTGAAATGTTGGAGCAGTTAAAATTAAAGTACAGTACATAAGCACATTAGAAAAATGTGTACTTTGCATCGCTTTACAGATTCCTTTATTCCTTTACAGATATAAATGTAGGAGGTGTCTTGGTTGGTAAAATTATTTATCAGCGTATAACAACATTTAGCCATAATATTTAATATACCCGAGTTACGTGGTTAAATATATTAGAATTGTTTTCTTACCCAGATTTAAATAATTGTTTTACAGTCGGCTACAGACACTGACTAAAATAGCCGAACGAAACAACTGCTTTTTGAACGGAGATGCATAATTTTAATAATCAAATGAAAACTTTCATTCACTTTGTGTTTTCTCTGATGAAGTAAACGTGCATCTGTGTGTTTCTCCTCTAGGTGTATGAGTTTTCCCCCCTAAGGACAAAACCATTATTTAATTAAACCTTGTTCTGTCACCACTGCATCGCAGTTTTGAAAATGAAATCAATGATTGGAAGCCTGAGAAAAATAGCCATTAGACAAATCGCCCATAATGATGACATGCTGGAAGGAAAGAGTTAATATTGCAGTAAGGAAAGAACGTGTGTCTGGGGAAATTTATTAGAGTGAAAATAACTGTGTGTTAGGAAAATGTCGAGAAGTTTTAAATTAAAGCTGGCAGAAACATTTATACTTGCGTTAGGTAGAAATATTCCCCAAACATACAGTAATGAAGCGCTCTTAGTCAAAACTAAAAACAGCTTTAGTGGGTCTTTTACTGAATGGTTACATCAAAAAATAGTGCAATTAATAAGATCTTAATTAGAATTTTACTCTAAATCCGATGTGGTGTGAAATATGAAGCTGACACATGAAGAAAAAAAGTAATCCTTAATAGACATGGCTACTCAGATTTTAAAAATGGGCATTTTAAAATATATATATATACACACTTCAGGAAAAAGAAAACTAACATGATGTCTATTATATTTATATATTATTATTATTATTATTATTATTATTATTATTATTAATAATAATGATGATGATGATGATGATGATGATGATGATGATGATAATAATAATATTATTATTAATATTATTATTATTATTATTATTAATATCATATATATATATATATATATAAGAGAGTCACAAAGTAACAATAATGTAAAAAATGAATAATACTAATAATTGAAATGCAGTGCAAGTGTTATGTTTTAACACAAAACATGATGTTCATGCTTTAGGAAAGAAGAGAGAGAATCCTTTCCCATTATGGAACCAGACACGGATACAAGTACATTTGAGCCCAAATTCTAATTGGTATTGTGCCCAGGCCCAGATCAGTGTACAGATCACTGCTGACATTTACTCCAAAATATAAATAAAAAAATAGGCATAGCACGAAATATTCAAATACTCTAAATATTTATCTGACATCATTAACTGTATATAAATTAATAATTCTGGCTAAATGTACACTGCCTGGCTAAAATGATTACTTTATTAAGATTTTTTTTTAACAGAGCACATCATAGTGGCCAGGTCATGTGTAAAAATGATTCCTCATGCAATAGAGTCCTGGTGTATGATTGAGCCATCAGGGAAGATGAACTCCATAGATGTGATATCCTCGTACATTCAGGTTGTCAGCTGACTTTGTTTTATTGTCTCAGACCTGAACAACTGAAACAACCCCAGATCATACAGTAACACCGCCTCCAGAGGCGTGTACAGTGGACACTATGCATGATGGGATGCTTCCCTTCTTACCCTGACGTGAACATTACTCTGGAACAGGCTCAGTCTGGACTCATCAGACCACATGACCATTTTCCATCGCTCCAAAGTCCAACCTTTATGCTTCATAGCAATTTGAAGTCATTTTTCTAAAGAGTCTCACTAACAAGTGTTTTTTTTTCGCATGGCTAAAAAAAAGCAGTTTAATCCCGATCACATCTAATTAGTTTTTACATGATGTAACTTCATCAAGTGTTTAAGAGATCCTTTGATCATGATCATGGGATTTTTTTTTTTTTTTCTCTGACCACATTTCTTCTGTGAAGTTGATGGATCAGCACTATCCTTACAGGTTTTAATAATGTATTGGACAGCTCCTAGCCCAATTCCACTCTTTTCAGCAATCTCCTTAGCTGCTTAATGCATGCTCTTCTTAAATAGTGATTTTTTTTTTCTTTTTTTTTTTGGCCAGACAGTGCATGATTTAAAGCTATTAAAATGTACATGAGGATGTGTCTTTGTACTTACATTTCTCATACAGTAGGATGTGATCATTGACAAAAAAAAAACACAAACTGACTGAATTTCCAGGAATAGTGCAATAGTGTGTTTGTTTGTTCAATTGCTTCTAGGAACAATTTAGGAATTTATTGAATGATAAATGATGATCAGTGTTGGAGATTTGGAAGCTGAAGCATTATATAGTACTTCAAAAGTAAAAAAAAAAAAAACGGAACCAGGAATTTACCATGTATAGAATGAAGAGTTGTTTGATAATTGCATGTGACAAAAAAAAAAAAAAAAAAAAAATTCCAAGAACATGTGACTTTAATTTGTTAAACATTTGTTGTCATCAGATTGTTAACAAATGTTCCAGTAACATGAATAATACTAATATTACTTTCAGACAAACACGCGTGTCCCTTGGCTCGCTTGCCTTTAAGTGCACATCAATCCAAATATCCATCTCATTAAAAATTCCATCAAAGTTAATTCTGTTATTTTTGTTTTCTCTCTCTCTTTCTTTTTTTTGTTTTTTGTTTTTATGTATCATCGCTCCTCTTTTGGGCCGATTTACATTCTGTTCAAAGTTTTCATTAAAATGCAAAATATTTTTTTTCCATCTTCAATCTTGCAAATCCCTTGGCAGTTGAGAATTAGCTTCACTCACACTAAGCCTCTGCATCTCATACACACTTACACACAGTCACCTTCTACCCCCAATTCCTCTTCCACTGGGTTACTGATCACCTTTAAAAAAAAAAAAAAAAAAAAAAACCCCAATAATAAAAATTTCATTTTGGATACTAATGGCGTGTTCGGTTTTTTATTATTTTTTTTAACTTCCTAAAAAAAAAAAAAAAAAAACTGTGTACAATACACTGCTGCATTGGTTGAATACATATTTAAAAAAATATTTAGACGTTTTTGTAACACGGAAAATAATAAAACGGATTAATTGAACGAAGTGCAGAACGTTATGAAATCAACCGGGTATCCTGTCATGTGCGCCCACACACCCGTGCACGCGCTGAGGTAATAAACAGATCAGTGCTGCTTTAATCAAGTTTCTCATTAGGGCAGAATCAGTAAATAAAAGTTGCATTATTTTTTACAAGCGTAGGCTGCGAGCTCTTTCTAACGCTGGCGTCTGAAGCAGTTAGTGTCTCCGGAGGAGCATTGATCCCCGAACACGCGCCCTCAGGCTAGACATGCACCCGGGGCCAGGGGGTTCTCCACCACTTTGTATTCATCACATCCAACTAGAGCCATTACTCCAGCTACACTATACCTTGCCCTTGGCTTTCGTCTCTTCGGTTGCTCTCGGCACAGTGTAGGCCAACGCCTCTAACACCCCCCCCCCCTCGATCCCGATCCCCCGCTCCCAGCTAACACAATACTGGCTTCCCATGCAAGTTCCCCTTCGAACACAATAGACAGCGCCGACTTTGCAACTGTGATTTGAATGCATTGTTCCAGCTCCAGTTTGGCGTCGCTACCTGGGGAGAGATGGAGGAAAGGTTTTTGTGCTGAAAATTGCGAGAAAGCGAACAGCCTATATGTCCCTACAGTGCAGTTATGCTGATTCTATTTTCTCGAACAGTCCGCTCTGCAGAGCCAGCTCTGTCTGAGTCTATGCTTCACTTCATCTCTCTCTCTCTCACACACACACACACACACACACACACACACAGTTTGCTGTGCTGTTGCTGGAAACAAAGAACTGTGCGTGGATGTG
>JAQQZT010000013.1:9309741-9323392 GCA_030068275.1 Clarias platycephalus | reverse complement strand
AGCCAATGCAGTGAAGATAAGATAGGGGTGATGTGCTCGTATCTTTTGGTTCTAGTGAGGACTCTCGCTGCTGCATTTCACTTTCAGACAAAACATTTAAAAAAATTTTATCTTTAGGCACTTTGCAGCCTGTAATAATAAAACATTAGTTGAATTTCTTTAATGTAATCTATATCATTTAATCTAATTCAGTACAAAGAGATGAGGGGTGCTTTAAGTCTTTCGCACAGTACTCATAAAGTATGTGTTGTTTGTGAAGTATTTTAGACTAAACATTATTTTTTCCCCTGTAGATCAGTGGACGTGAGGCTCAGCGAGACGAGATACACTTTCCTAAAGAGGTTATGTCAGGTCCTGTGTGCTTTAGGCAGTCAGCTCTGTGCTCTAGTGGTAAGCGTCTTCTCGTCTCACTTGGCGTTTAGTATCGTCGCTCATTCATTATTGTCACGTTGGAGATGATCGCGATAATCATGTCTTACACACAGGGCTCACCCGTGGAAATGGAGGTTCCTGCCAACCTGAGTAAATACTTGGAAGCGTTCCTGTCCTTCACGACTCACCCCAGTCAGGTAAACTGCAGACGAATCTGCTTTCAAACTGTGAAATGAACCGAATCGAATCAAATCAATCATTCTGATTATGCTGTGCCAACAGTTTCTTAGATCTTGCACTCAGACCACCTGGGGTAACATGTTCAGACATGAGCTTTTATCTAAGGAGCCTGTGCTCATCCAGATGGCTGTTAAATATTTAAACGCAACCATGACCAACCTTGTGAAGGTGAGCGAAAGAGAATGTTTGAAGAGGGAGATTTCTGTACTGTAGTGGTTAAAATAAATAATATACATATATTATATATTTTTTCCATTTTTAGTCAGGATTCCCATCAAAGAACGACAGCCCGGCTTGTGAGTACTCCCGTGTGGACTTCGACAGCGACGAGGACTTCAATGCTTTCTTTCATTGTAAGCAGACTGTCGCATTACCTTTACTGTAGGTATCATGTAGGAACAGGATGCACACTTTTCACAACGTGTATGTTCTTCCTTTTACAGCTTTTCGAGCCCAGCAGGGTGACGTCATCCGTAGTTCTTGTAAGATCGCTCCTCTTGAAGCCTTCCAGATTGCTGGGGAATGGTTACGATATCAGCTCAACTCACCCCTCAGCGCCGGAAATGCTCTGTGTGAGTTTACACTTTGATTGTTTATCACACCCTGTAACTGTTGTTACATCCAGTATGTGGAGTGTAAAGGTATATTTGTCGTAATATGGTTTAGTTTTATTGAGACGGCAAGGTCTTCAATGGGTATTTATCTGTAAAGGGTTATTATCTGTAATATCAAAATCTCAGTGCAGTAATGCAAAAAAGAGTCAGAAAGTCAGGACCAGTGGTATGGAAATGAAATGTACAAATTTTAGGGATAAATGGAGTGTTTTAGGGGAGGGGTTTTGTGAAGGATCAGTTAGACATAAAATATAAATGCTACATGGTGGTGTAGTGGGACGAGGGTTTGAATTCTGCCTCGGGCCTGTGGATGTGGATGTCCTTCCACAGTTCAGAGACATACAGGCTAGGCTAATTCTTATTCCCAAATAGCCCTTAGTGCGTGAATGAGTGTGTGTGTGATGAATTGGCACCCTGTCCATGGTGTACCCCGCCTTGTGCCAGGGTATAATCTCCATAAGCAGTTGTAAGAGCTAGAAACGGAGAGCACCACAGACGCGAGCCGAGGCCTTAAGGGTTTTTTTAAATTGAAGAATTAAGGGAGAGTTTAGATGAGAGAAGCAGGGTCAAGCAGGCATAATGGCATGAGCCATGGCAGTGGCTGACAAGGTGGACATAAAATGTAGGAGGCTCTGGAGCCAAAAGGCCACTGACAGTTCATTGGTAGCCAGCTAATGCAGTTCCTTTACTCATTTCTCGAACTGAGTTTCTTACCCTCGTTTATTAAAAAGGGGAATAAGTCCATGGTCTTCAGCCATAATATAACACCAGTCAGGTCACGTTTTGCAGTCCCGCCCCCTCACAGGCCACAATGAGCTCATTAGTTTCATTGAGTAAGATGCGAAGAAGTTTGGGTGTCGCGCATCGTTCAATAAACAAACTACAGAAGTAAAGATCGCTAAACTAAAATAATATTTTTAGTTTTGATTTTGCTTTGAGTTCCGTTTTCAGAAAGATTAACTGGCCGGAATCTCGTCACTGTAAAACGTTAGAGCTAATCTTGTAAGATCTTTTGAAATGTTCAAGTCTTTCAGTAAAGTATTGCTTGCCTGGACTTTGTGGGTTTAATTTAGGTCACGAACCCATTGAGGCCTAACCAGCTTTTTTTAAATTGTGGTTTGTGGCCCTCAAATGCACCATTTGAAGTAACATCACAGTCATTTGGAAAGTTTGCAGATAGAAAATCTAGCGTGCTTCGAGATATTAACTCTGGTTTGTAATCGTAAGACAAGTTTGCTGTTCTTGTTTGTGTATTTCATTGTATGGATAAAATCTTTGGTCTTTTCAGTCATGATTTTTGACTGTCAGTGATCAATTTCTTCAATCATTTTAACCAGCAAATGTTGCCTTACACAAGTGGAATTAACTGAATGTATGAATTATTATAATTTTTTTCCTTTTTTTTTTATTTTTATATTGTATAAAGCTAAAGCAGGAGAAGGGACGCACTCGGCGTTTTCGCCCGCGGTGGCACAGTGGGAAGCCATGACCTTTTTCACAGAGAGTGTGATGGGACAGCTTTTTAAAGTCCTGGAAAAGGAGGTATTTACACACCATTATATAGTATTCAACCTGCCTTCATTTCCCAGGATGATATAAGTTTTGTTTTATAAATGTAGTTTGTGTTATGGAAAAATTTGTATTTATTCTTGTTTGTATAAGCACATGTTAACACCATGCATTTTTTCTCCTCCCCCCTGACTAGAAGCTGCCTGTTGACCAAGGCATGGAGCTGCTGCATGCCGTCGTGAACTACGAGACACGGGATCCCGTCATCCTGTCCTGCATCCTCACCAACCTGTCCACTCTCTTCCCCTTTGTCTTGCATCGCCCTGAAGTTCTACCTCAAGTCTTCTTTAAGGTATTTCCCCGTATTTTAGGCCATATGTTCGGTGGTAAAAATAATAATAAAAATAATTTGGCCACTATAGCTGATATATCTTTGATAGTTCTCAGGGCAAAGTGTAATTTATGTTTTTGTTTCGTTTGTGTTGCTTAAAGCTGTTTCCTGCTATCACATTTGAACTGGTTGAAGAAAGCAAGGTAAGAGTTCATGTTCAAATGTATTTCTTTTTCCCACCTCTTATCACGTTGAGTTTGCATATTTATTTAAATCATATGAATTTCAGGCCAATATCAAATTCTTATCACCATAATAACATTACATTTTACTGTAGTTCTTAATGTCATGGTTAACTTGAAATAGTTGTATAAATTACATTGTAGAATACGACCCATTAGCGACAGTATTTCAAATCCACTGTGATTAACAGTGTTGGGTGATGTTACTTTTTAAAGTAACTAATTACATTACAAAATTACTGTCTTTAAAAAGTAATCAGTTATATTACTTTTTTTTTTACTTTTTATTACTTTCTGATAAAAGTAACTAGTTAGAGTATGTTTCCATTGCAGAAAATGAAAACTCCTCATGCATGTTGTTTTAGTCAAGACCTTTATAATTATTCTACCATCATCACTCCGCAAAGTTTGGCCCATAATCTGTTAACTACTAATAGATGAGAGAGGGGTATAACAGCAGAGGGGGATGGGTTATCGGGGGCGGGGCTTGTAGACACAGGGATTACATAAATTGTCTGAATAACGGATTACATTTTTGAAAAAATAATTAAATAACTGGGTACGTAAATAACATTAGATCACTCGAAGTACTCAAGTACAAGTTGTAACACGTTACACCCAACACTGGTGATTAATAGGGAACCAGGGAACACCTGATTATCACAATACCCAAGTATTGCAATTTTATAAATATCCTGATTCAGTCTAATTTATTTCTAATTTCCTTTTTTCTTCTTCTTACAATTCTAAACAAATTTAGCAAATTATTTGCTCCTACTATATGGATGCTGTGCTGCCTGCCGATGTATGAATAGGTTAGAACACACAATCTGTAAGATTATAGATGTATTTATAAATAAATTTTGGAGTCAGTTTATTTGGCAATAAATGAATATTGATATGCAACACATTGATTAATATATTTTCTATTGAATATTGATAATTAATAATGGTTTGGCTTTGAGAACATGAGAATTCATTACACAGATTTTGGGATTTGGGGGGCGTCGGGTGTATACTTGCTGATATTGCAAACTTTTCAGGCTCCTCGAACCCGAGCGGTGAAGAACGTCAGAAGGCACGCCTGTTCATCCATCATCAAGATGTGTCGAGATTACCCGGAGTTTATTCTGGTACACTGCCTGGAATAAGTTGAAATTTTTTTCTAATGACGGAAGTAAAACATATAAAGAAAAATCAACATCGTAGAAAAATACATTTTACAAATCAATAAGAAATGTAAACGTACTGTATGTAAAACATAAATGCAGCATATAATATATAATATATTTTTTTCCTGTAGCCATGCTTTGACATGCTCTACACTCGAGTGAAGGAGCTGTTCACCAATGAGCTGCTGCTGACTCAGATGGAGAAGTGTGCCCTCATGGAGGCGCTGGTGCTGATCAGCAACCAGTTTAAAGACTACAACAAGCAGAAGGCCTTCTTAGATGAGCTCATGTCTCCTGTAACGACTCGTTGGCTCTCGGAGGAGATGCGCAGGTACAAATCGTACTACAGAGGGTGAATGAAAAAGTTAGTGTTGGACTACGGTTCGGAAGGTCCCAGGTTCAAACCCCAGCACCATCAAGTTCCCCTTTAGCAAGGCTCTTGACCTTCAATTGTTCAGATTTAAAAAAAAAAAAAAAAAAAAAAAAAGATAGATAAAATGTGAGTTGCTCTGGATAAGGGCTTCTGCCAAATGCTCAATGTAAATGTATACAGGTAGTCCTCGACTTGAACATTTGAGTTACAGATTTCCGCAGACACAAACGGACCACGGTTCTATTTCTGGTTCAATCACAGAAGTGGCTCAAGTGCTTGGTGCACCAGATACCAAGATGTACAATTATGTACAATATTTTCAGTGTGTAAGTGGATGTATAAAATGTCTAAAGTCCTGTATATTGTATGTGTGCGCGTGTGGGGTTGCCAGAGAAATTTATTTCATGGAACTGCTTCAGTAATTCAGTCCGGGAGCACGGTGATGGAAAATGTCTGTCCTGTGAAGCTGTCCCGATGGTGAATAATCCTAATTTCGGGAAAATCCTCAACAAAATAGAGTTCACAGTCCAATACAGTGGAAAACAGCTCTGAGACAAATTGGCGCAAAAATATTTCACTGTGAGATTAATTTTCTTAGGCGCGGTTAAGTTTTTTTGGCCACTTGATGGCAGTATGGGGAAAAGGGACAGACTTAGTCAAATTGTTTGGTACGCTCTCTCTTTTATATTTGTCTCAAAGGCGTATAAGACTCCCAAAATTCCCGAAAAACCCGTTCGTTAGTCGGGAAACTACCAGTGTATGTATCTACAACCTGGAACTCTTTCTCAATTTGTTGTTACAGCCAGGAACTGAAGTGAATATAATTGGTTGTGTAAATGTTCTATCAAGGTTTGGGTATGAGAATGATCTGTACATTTAAACAGACGATACAAAAAATTGTTAAAATAAATAAAGAAGAGATTAATCAAAAGGTTAAGCAGTTATACTTTTGTATTGATTTTAAACTATATAGATTTTTTTTTTTTTACCTGATATAATTTAATTTTTTACTGTCCTGTATTAAAATATTATTTTATTACATAAATATGAATAATAATTTCAGAAGGCTATGTCTAGGCTGAAAAAATTACTTATTCTGTTTGTTTTTTCTCTTTTGAATCTCTGGTAACTGCTCCTCGGTGCAGTGTACTGTCAGATCCAGCAAGCTTCATCAAGTTTATCGGTGCTGATCAGGTCAACACCGAACCCGGCGCTGAGGATCAGATGGGAATCAACAGGTCAAGGGTAAACCTCAGCCGCCGTCAACATTATATCAGTATTATCAGAATTATGACATCTAATCTGCTAATATTATATGATATGCGTCATGATCTGTGTAACTGATCACATCAATTACATCAATTTTTTCTACTCTCAGATTAGTTTTTGCGTGTATACCATCCTGGGCGTGGTGAAGCGAGCGCGCTGGCCTGCAGACGTGGACGAAGCCAAAGCCGGGGGGTTCGTAGTGGGTTACTCTCCTGCCGGAGCGCCGGTCTACAGAAACCCTTCCGCAGAGCCCCTGCTGACCCTCCTTCCAAATCTGCTCACCCTCATCAGGTGTGGTGTCTATCTGGCATAAGGCTAAAATTAGGCTACACAGACACACCTAATGTTTCTGCAAGCAAATAAACAGTAACTATCCTTCACATACCGTAACCAGGTCTCCCAGCAAGAGCCATTTCTCTCCTAAAGAGAACTGTACTGATTTTAAATCAATCAAACTTCTCATTTCAGGACCCACAACAGCTTATTCCTACCGGAGAATCTCTCTCGGCTCAGTGAGACCTTCAGCCGGGCGTATGATGTCATGGACGTGGAGAAAAATCTCATTTTAGGTACATCTTTGATAATGTGATGATGCGTATCTTTATAGATGTGCGCGTGAATAAAATTTCTTTCATCTTTACAAAGGAATCTCCCAGCCGGTGCTGGATGTGTACGACTCCCCGGTGTACAAGAGCGCGCTAGAGCGGCTACAAGGCTTCTTCTGCACACTCTATGACAACTGGTGAGAAAATCTCAACACACTCTCCCAACACTGTAGGGAACTGGCTGGCATGTTAACTACGTTGTGCACTATTAGCTAGAAGAGAGTAAAAGTAAAAGTTTTATTGGGTGACTGTTTTGAAGAGAGGTTCAGTCTACGTGGTTTTATCTTCAGTGACTGGCTACACTTTTTAAGAAGGGGATTCCCTCATGATAAAATCAGAAGAGGATGTCACTCTCATGTTCATTTCCTTCCTCTTTTTGCAGCTACCACGTGCTAGGGCATGCTGGCCCGGCCTTGCTTCAGGACTTTTATACGATAGAGGGATTAGCTGAGCAGATGGTCAGCTCCGCACTCATCCACCTCGAACACGTTCCCGACCACAGGCTTCGGCCTTTGCTTCATATCCTTTATAAAATCTCAAAAGTCATTTCAGTGATGTAGTGGACATCATCTAGCTTTATCAACTATCGCTTGGAGATGTTCGAATGGACCACATATCTACGAACATTTGTAGACGTGAACAAATCATGGAAGTAGCCCCTATGTTTTGTACAATACACCGCAGTCCACCCAATACCGATATTTACAATTATATACAATATTTTCAGTGTGTATGTGAATTGTATAAAATATCCAAAGTTGTGGGAGGTGCGGGAGAAATGAGTCAACTTCACCGGTTTCAATGAATCAGTCCAGAAGCACGATGATAGAAAGTGGCGGTCCTGTAAAGCTGTCCTGATGGTGAGCAATCCTAAGTTTGGAAAATTCTCAACAGTTTCACAGTCCAATACAGTGGAAAACAGCTCTGGGACAAAATGGCGTCTGTTCAAGCCTGTAAACGCAGTGTAACCTTGTCCCTCCGTCCCAGGTTGAATTTAAATGAGGTCAGCTGACTCGTTTAAAAAGGCTTACAGTTTTTGGCCACATGATGGCAGTGTGGGGAAAGGGGACAGATATACTGCTTAGATTTAATTAAGTGGATTGGTATCCTTCACATTGTATATTCACGTTAAAGTCGTACAAGACTCTTGTTGGACTTAAGAACAAATCCGACTTATGAACGTGCTCCTGGAACGGAACGCGTTCATAAGTCAGGGACTACCCGTATATACATACGCTGATCAGCCATAACATTAAGACCACCTAAGTTTTTTTTTTTTTGCTTCATCTTGTGCTTCTGTGACTTCTCTAGTCCCCTTGGGCGTGGCTCCGCATGAGTTTTATAAATATGAAATAAACGTGGTTTTAATCAATGTGCTAGTGGTTTAAATTCTGAAAAGCACATCCTCTGCCCAGGACTGCAAACAATGTCTTGGATAGAAATGGATGGTCAGATTCAGGCAACTTGTTTTTCATCGTGATTCGCCTTAATTTAATCCTCGATCACGGGTCTTCATGAAACCGCTGGTCACTTCCTGTCCTCCAGAATACTACCAGAGTCTTCTCTGTCCGCTGCTCGGCCTCCTGTTTTCCCACCTGCTGCAGGTGAAACCTTAAGATTCCTTTCTCTGAAGAAAATAAGAATAAACTATGAAGAAAATATTGTAAAAGTGTCAGGAAGACCTTTAAAATTTTACTTTGTGACTGAACTTGCTTATAATCCAGTTGAAAATCCTTTATTTATGTGTTATCCGTCACAGAGACTAAATCTTCGGTGGCAGATCATCAACCAGAGGACGAGCGTGTGGTGAGCGATTTACTCGATATCAGTCTTGAAGATCAGCAAACATTTCTGTCTTTTTCGCAAGACCTGTCCCAGTCACTCCCTGCCATTTTCTATTTTCTGTTTATTTATATTCTGGATTATTTTTTCTTATTAGTGGTCCAGATGATGACGAGGCTTATGAGGAGAATCAGGTATCTCAAGAGATGCTGGAAGATCGGTTAGTGCGCTTGGCCACGCGAGAGGTCATGGATCTCCTCTGTGAGTGCATTAATTTTATAAACTCAGTTTCTGTTTGTACTACAGCTCTAATTAACTGAACTCCAGTTTTTTATTTGCACTTTTGTCTTGGTAGCTGCGTCATGCATATCAAGAAAGCTGCCTGAATCAGCAGCAAACAGAGAGGATGCAGATGGTAAGTTGATCTTAAAAACCCATGAACACATTTTAAACACTTCATGTTTATCGTAAGTGACCATTTCCATTGCAAAGTAGAAGATTAGGGTCGATGGCAGGACCACCTGCTAGTTGTAATCACTGATATAGTCTTCATATTGATAATAGATAACTTAAGTTTGCTCTGCCTGGTCAAAACATTGCAGAAGGGCCAAATTATCAGGCTATAAGTACAGTAACAACTGAGGATGACTGGAACCGAGTTAAGAACCTTTAACAAAAGAATTCTGGGATGAGATCACTTAAACGCTTGAAGTCGCATGGTAAAATGGTAAAAACCTCGACAGTAAAAACCCGTTTTTGTTTTTCCTTGATGTCATACAGGCGAATTTCAATGTTCAAATTTTGAGAGAGGGGTTGTGGGAGGGCATATGAAATCCTTTTTTTTTTCTTCCCCTTTTTCTTTTCCTTTGACAATCTGAGAAAACTTTCTAGTAAAATGCTTGGATAAGTGCATTGGTTCAACAAGGGATTAAATAGAGAAATAAGAGTAGTTTTTACTGTCATAAATGTGTTTTGTTATTCTGCACAATAAAATGTCCTGATTTGACTTGAACGACCCCGAAGTGAAAGATTTAAAGATGAAAAGTGAAAAAATAATAGAAACTAAGGAAATCTAAGAAGACCCCAAAAAGAAATTTAAATTTGGCTTAAATTGTATATAAAATTCTTATATATATATATATATATATATATATATATATATATATATATTATTACTTTGTCTCTTTATTTTCTTGGAGCACTTTTGGAGAAATTTTATCTGGAGTTTTGGACATCTCATTGAGATCTAGTTAAAATGTATCGTAGTAAAAGTTAAACACTAAAGCATGTTGTAAGAACATGTCCATATGGAGACGTATTTCACCTGCTTCGTTTCAGGCAAGTGCTGAAGGAAATTGCTCTTGCTATAAAGGCATGACAGTGTTTAGTTCTCAATGTTTTTGACCAGGCAGTGTGTGTTGCTGTTGTAAGATACAAGGCTACTGGGCAAATGTGAAGGTGAAAAGTAATCAAGGCAGAGATGCACAGTGTTCGTTAATTTTCTTTCTCACACAGTAGTGGAAGGAGTTTTCAGTGTTACTACTTTTATCACTTCACTTTGCAATCAAGGATGAAAAGGATGCTTATAAGCACTGTGTTTTGTGTGTGTGTGTGTTTATTATTAAAAAAAAAAAAAGGGGATGAGGAAATGATGACAACCGATTCGTCTCAGCTGAACGCCTCACATACGTCAGATGAGCTGACAGAACTGGGAAAGTGTCTCCTTAAACATGAGGTAAATTCTATCTCCATAATTAGGACTGTTAATCATTTTACTTTCAGAATAACGTTCTGTTTATTCAAACAACTAACTACTCAATCCAAAATATCCTGTGACCTACTCAAGTTCAAATAAAACCTGTCCTGTACAGTTTAATATCTTCTCTATTCCACCTCCAGGACATCTACATGAATCTACTAGCCATCTCGTTTAACTCCCTGTCGTGGAGGGACACTACTAACTGTCAGCGGGCCGCTACTCTGATCTGCTGGACCTTGCTGAGACAGGTGGCGGGCGCGAACTTGCTCACAGACGCCGTGACGTGGCTGTACACCAGAGTGCTAAGCGGCCTGCAGATGCACGGACAGCATGAAGGCTGCAACGCCGCGCTAACGCAGCTCGCCCTGTTCATCTACGACGCCCTGGTACGTTCTGCTTTCAGAAAAATAAAGACTCCTTAACGAAAAATCCGTCACTATTCTTTTTGTCTATTTATTTATTTATATAAATTCTGTCCGTTTCTGTCTCCACAGCGGCCTCAATACGCAGAGCTGCGTTCCATCATGAACCAGATCCCCAACATCCAACCCGACCTGCTGGAGCAGTTCGACCAGAAAACCATCAACCCTGCATCGCAGAAAGTTGGCGAAAAGAAGAGAAAAGACCAGTTCAAAAAGCTCATCGCCGGAGCCGTCGGGGTAAGACCAGGCACCACCCACAAGGGGGAGCCACTTCCTTAATAGTCAGTGTTGATTTATTGGCTTAGAGACTTTCAGACTTTCTCTCTGTATACAGTTGAGTAATAGAGAGGTTAATTTCTTGTTTCATTATTGTCTATCAGATTATTGTTTTTGCAATACATGGGTGATTTTAACCAGTGTTTAATTTCTTGTTAGTCTTAGAGCTGCAGCTATCGAATATTTTAGTAATCGAGTATTCTAACAAATTTTTTTTCGAGTAATCGAGTAATCGGATAAAATGTACTTGTGCTTAATTAAACAGCAATGTAAAATGTATAAGAGAAACAAAGATTAATTGCCAAAATCAACTTTTTTTTTAAATGCATACAGCATTTTATCAAAAATTAACAGTCATTATTCACAATACAAGAAACAGCTTAAAGTTGACTGAGATGAATTAAGTACATTACAGAGCCATACATTCTTATTTTAAAGCCTTTTCTCAGATACAAAAGGTATTTCAAATGACTAAGTATAAAAAAAAAAAAACTAAGACACATTAAAATAAAGAATTATACAAAAACACTAAGTTAACTTAACTTTTAGAACTAAATGTTAAAAAATCTACAGCTCAGGAATAACATAAGCCTTTACTGACAATTTCTGTCGTTTTCTCTTGCTGGTTTCTTCATCTCTTGTCTCGCTGATATTTTTATCGCTCCCTTCCATTTTGTCGCCCAGACCAGAGCGCTCCCTCAAATCAATACACAGTTAACTGTTTGCGTCTCCTTCCGCTTTGTGGGTGACGTAAGCGGTTGATTTCTTCTTTCAAGAAGAAGAAATCAACGTAATCAAACAAACCTGGATGCAAGACAGCAGCAGTTTTAATAAGTGCCGAGAAAGGAAACCTTCACCGTTGCTGCACACGTGATTTGGCTTTACTTCACTTTTTTTCTTTTCTTTTCTCTCCCCCATTCCACTGCGTACATGCTCAAGCAAGCAGACACACTGATGGTGTTTTTCCTTTTTATTTACACCTGTTGTCACATGATGATTGAATGAATGAATAAACAGAGACCCGAGTGTTGGTGAGTGAACGATCCCGCTGCTTCTTTGCTCGAGTCTGTACAACATGTGACCGGGCCCAGAGTCGGATCTGAAACATCAAACGTTCAATATACTCCGACTCGCGTCTGTTCTTCTCTCACACATCCTCATTCGCATCCGTACCCCCATATACTTGGATATTTCTCTGCCAACTTGCCATGCCAACTGGATGCAACTTTTGCTGACCGGTGCAGACTAGGATGAACTCTGCACTATTTTAAACTTTTCTGTCCAAATTCTGTCATGATTAAAACTCGGACTTTATTTATTTTTTCCCTCACGCATTGATGCTCGTCTCTTTCTCTCTCTTCCTCTCAACAGAAACCTCTCGGGCAGCAGTTTAAGAAGGAGGTCCACATCCGGAACCTTCCCTCGCTCTTTAAGAAGGTCAAGCCTAACAAAGACATTATGGTGAACAGCGAGAATTCTGGATTGGTCGCTCTCTTTTCAACCGAAAATGATCATTAGCTGTTTTTTTTTTTTTTTTTTTTTCTTGTGTTTTTATTAAACAAACATTTTCTTACATCAGGTTTAACCATCTGAGCGATACAAGAATTTTTTTTTTTTTTTTTTAGATAGACCAAATTATGGTGAACCACTATATGTATAGGATACATATAGGAATTGAAGGATGTGAAAATGGAAAAAAAATTACGCCAAATCCTTTCAGAAATGAATGTAAACAGATATTTAGTGTTTTCTCCAACATGAACTGATGACATGGATAAGTTCAAGAGCAACATTCCATCATCTTCATTCAGTTAGTTGATGCTTTTTTTTTTTTTTTTTTTTTCCCCCTTAAATACAACTTTATTGAAACACTAATTGCAATTACTTGTTTGTGTACAGGAGGAAGTATGTAAAGTGTTGTGATTGTTTCTATTTTGATGTTTTTAATAAATGTAGATTTAAAGTTCCACTATGTGTAGTTCAGATTCTGAATGCTTTACCATATATATTTACAACCAAGCTGATCTTTTACGACAAGATCATACATGGAATCCTTTTTTTATAAATGATGGACGTTCAAGTGAAACAGGGACTCATGATGAAATTTTTCCAAGCCATTTCCATGTCTGGGCCATGAAAGGAGTTCCTGGGAGGCAGGTGTTTCAGACATGAAGCAGGAAGTCTGATCATGACTCTGGCATACTGATTTCTACCTGGATGGGATCCAAGCACCCTAGTGAAACCTTGGGATAAGTGTGTAAAGGTCATTAGTGTTCCGAATGTGTTCTGTTATTCTGTGCAATCCAAAGTCGCGGTTTGACTTGAACTCCCCTTAAAAAAAAAAAAAAACGGGGTTGGGTAGGAGGGGGTCAGGGTTTAATACATATGAAAATGTTAACATAAAAATAATGCATGAAAGAAGCACAACAAAGTGTTAAATAAAGTGAAGAAAGATTGAAAGGTGAAAAGTGCAAAACAATAAAAGTAAAAACTATGTAAATCTAAATCTGCCAAATGTAAGAAGAGCCAAAAAAAGAAATTTAAATTGGGTTTAAATCGCCATCACCACCAGCATCCATCCATCCATCCATTTTCTTCCGCTTATCCAAGGTCGGGTCGCGGGGGCAGCAGCTTCAGCAGGGATGCCCAGACTTCCCTCTCCCTGGCCACTTCTTCCAGCTCTTC
>JAQQZT010000013.1:9293020-9304428 GCA_030068275.1 Clarias platycephalus | reverse complement strand
TTTTTTTTACAGTAATTAGCTTTTTAATTAAATGCAAATAAAAAAATTGTGCAGAACATTTTCTTCCACTACAGAATATTTGCTCTGTTGCACAATTTTATAACGCCGTGCTGCTGTGGCGTGTGTCAGCAGAGTCCGGAATCTGTGAGTGGCAGTAAGGAGAAGGACCTTGGCAGGACCTTAGTGAAGACGAACAGCATAGAGGGAGAAAAACAGAGAAAGGCTAAGCGCTACAGCAGTGTGTGTAGTGAGAAATGTGCATGCTGCTCAGTCAGCTATTACACCGACACAAACCATCAATCACCAAGGGTCATTCTGTTCAGTTGTCTTCTTTTCCTCTCTCTTACTCAAATCCCTGAGGCCAGGCCTCGGACGCAGGATTACGCAGCACAGTGCTTGGAGTCGGGCTTCAAGAGCCAAGGCACAGCCTAAGAAAGTCAAAGTATATGCCAGTTTAAATGGCAGTGGTCTTTGTTTGCCTCCTAATCTTCATTCGTACAGTAAATCTTCCAGATTTCATACATTTTAGAAACTTGTTCATGTTCAATTCGCACCTTGGGTCTACTGTATGGAGTTTGCAAGTTCTCCCTTTGCTTGGTGGGTTTCCTCCAGGTGTTCCGGTTTCCTCCCGCAGTCCAGAGACATGCAGGTTAGGCTAACTGAAGTTCCCAAATTGCCCGTAGTGTGTAAAGGAGCATGCGTGTGCCTTGAGATGGATTGGCACCCCGTCCAGGGTGTACCCCGCCTCATGCCCTAAGTCTCCAGGCCCTCCGTGACCCTGCATACCAGACAAAGCAGTATAGACGATGAGTGAGTGAGTGCGTGAGTGAGTGAGAGATGTCTGATGACGTTTTTTTTACAGACTTGCTTTACAAGTTTTCTATGATATAAAAACATTATTGCATTCATATTGTGCCAAACAATCAGTGTTTATACTATTCTCATAGCTTGAGAAGCATAGCCATTTTTCAACATCCGCTGTTCAGAGGACACTGCATGAGTCAGGACTTCATGGTTGAATTGTGGCAAAGAAACCATTACTTCAGAAGAACAACAAGCAGAAGATACTTGTTTGACAGGTATCTTGTTTGACGAGTCCAAATTTGAGATTTTTGGTTCTAACAGCTGTCTTTTTAAACATTGAGAGGGCGAATGAATGGTTCCTAAATTTGTGGCTCCCACTGTCAAGCATGGAGCAGGAGGTGTGATAGTGTGGCGGTGCTTTGCTGGTGACACTGCTGGTGACTTAGTCAAAATTGATGATACGCTTAACCAGCATGGCTACCACAGCATTTTGCAGCAATATGACATACCCTCTGGTTTGCACTTATTGGGACCATCATTTGCAAACCTCTAGGTTATGTAAGAGTTATTTGTACAAGAAGGAAAGTGATGGAGTGCTGCATCAGATGCAGGCCTGGTTGAGATGGTTTTGGATGAGTTGCACCTGAGAGTGAAGGAAAAGCAGCCAACAAGTGCTCAACACCTCTGGGAACTCCTTCAAGATTTTTGGAAAACCATTCGAGGTGACTAACTCATGAGGCTGACTGAGAGAATGCCAAGAGTGCACAAAGCTATCATTAAAGCAAAGAGTGGTGTCTTTGAAGAATCGAAAATATAAAACATATACTGGATTATTTAACCCATTTTTGTTGACTATGTAATTTGTCTGGGGCTCTAGTTAATCATAGCTTAAAAAGTAATATAATAAATTTTTATCCAAAAAGATTATTGAACCTTGTTAAAAAAAAACTTGAGTTAATCTTTAATTCAATCTAAATTAATCTGTATATAAATAAAAGCTGGTAGATTTCATTGTCATAATTATTGGTCTTTTACATAAATTCTGTATTACATATTCAAGATGAATTACTTGTCTAACTTTAAAACAATTAGGCCTCTACAAGACCTCTGAAGGTGTGTTTTGGCACCAAAATATCAAAACATCTACATGAATGCCAGGTTTCCCAGCAGAACATTGACCAAAAGGATCACTACCTCCCATAGTGCAGGGTTCTTCAGCTCCAGTCCTGTAAAGCCAATGTCTAGCACAGTTTGTTGATTTTTCTGCTGAACACAGCTGGTTTAACTAATCTGTTATTTACCAGGTGCAATGGGTGTGTTTAGGTGCTGTTAAGTTACAAACTGGTGGCATGGTGGCTTAGTGGTTAGCACTGTTGTCTTGCGCCTCCAGGGTCCAAGTTCAATTTCCGCCTCCAGTTTGCTCCAACAGTCCAAAGACATGCAAATTAGGCTACCTGGCTTTCACAAATAGCCCATAGTGAATGTTGACCTGAGGTCCCAACTGGATGGATGGATGGATGGATGGATGGATGGATGGATGGATGGAAGGAATTGCAAACTATGCTGGACCCTGGCCCTCCAGGACTTTAGTGGAAGAACCATGGCATAGTGTATATTGTATATTACTATTCCAGGTAACCAACCCAGGTCAGCTTCTTCCACTGCTCCATGATCTAGGTCTGATTACATGCTCGATAATGGTGATTTCAGCAGTAATCATAGAGTCCCATTCAAAGCAAGCTGTATGTATTTTGACATCAGAACCAGCATTAACATTTCATTGCAATTTGTGTTACAGTGGCTCTTCTGTGGGATTAGCCCAGACAGACCAGTCTTTGCCCCCATGCACATCAGTGAGCCATGTATGCCCATGACACCAGTATGCTTTAACTACTGTATACTGGGACTTGCCTTTTGGTAAATGTTCTGACCAGGTGTTCTAGCCATCACAATTTGATCCATCTCGAAGTCACCCAGATCCTTACGCTTGCCCATTTTTCCTGCTTCCAACAGATCAACTGTGATAACTGCACATTAACCTCCAGACAAAGAAAAACGAGATCCTGATGCCAGCCCTGCTGTTTAGATCTGTTTTAAAGAGCAAGTGCTAAGTAAAATTGTAGCATTTGAAAAACTGTTTGTCGATCGGAACATAAATCCATCGAAACCCATAAATCAAACTAATCAGACAGAGTACTTAATTTTTATTCCTGTCTGGCACTCTACTTCGCAAACTATTTTGCAAATAAAAATAACTGATCTGATCAGACTGATCGTGGAATTACAGCATTTTTGCATCAGTATGCACTGTTTACAATGCTGACACATACTGTATTTTAATAATACAAATTTGCCAGGAAGACATTTAAATCATTGTAAGTTCCGAGTTTTAACATTGTACGTCTAGACATTAAATATTAAATCATTATGATTTATATTATAAAATATTAACAAATATTATTTAATCTAGAAATTGCCTTGATTGTTGATTTAAAAGATATTATCATATCTTCTTATAATTTCTGTAATTCTAACAGTTGTCTAATGTTTTATTAAAGTGCTTATTTGTTATAAGTCCACCACTCCTCCTGAACATTACAGTGTACTGTTATATTTTATTCTATAACTGATTTGTCATGCAGAATTTTTTTTTGAGAAGTCATGAGTTTGTCAATTAAAACGTTCAGCTTAAGGTCAGCTGCTTTGATTAAGACCGTACGCTTTAACCGCGTACCCGAGCCTGAGCTCCGTCTACTTTTCCATATTAATTGCGAGTGAGTAAACAGGTTTGTTGGTTCGTCTTTGAGCAACTGTTTCATCCCATCAGTAAATATCTTCATTTATTTCTCACTAATAATAAATCAAAAAACTTGTCCCGTTCGAATAGCATAGCGATGAACCACGATGTGACTAGCATGGATCATCAAACACCGGAAAAGGTCAGAGTTTCAGAATGAGCCTTGCATTTGCACCGACTATAAATTCCTGTTTAACTGATGACTAAGTGAAATATCTTAGCACTGCTGAATAATTTCTCCAAGCTGTGTGCAGTAAAGTGGTTCTACCATGCAAGTGGAATTGTCAATTAAGTGCAAATGCTAATTCAAGCTGAATGTTAAAAATGTCAGTGAACATGCAATAAAGTGTTTGCATTGGATTTTTTTAAAGTACATTTTGAAGAACTGGTATAGAGTACTAAAATAGTTCTTCTTATTCAGGAATACCTTACCTAAATAATAACAATTATAATTTTTACTTATAAGATAATAAAAAATACTTAATCAGAGTCAGAATCTTTTATTCGCCAAATTCAAGATACTAGGAAAAGGGTTAATTTCACTACAATAAGGCATGCAGACACTTTCATTTGATGCTGTATAATGTGCAATTTATATATTATGGTACCCTCAGGCACCAACATCAGAGGTGAAAAAAGGAGGCCATAGTCAAAATGTTATTTCCAGTCTGCTATTCAGTATTATTTGTATCCAAAGATCAAATAGTGGCATGGTGGCACTGTTGGCTTGCACCTCCGGCGTCTGGGTTCGATTTCAGCCTCATGGACTGTGTGCATGTTATCTCTGTGCTTGGTGGGTTTCCACCAAATACTCTAGTTTTTTCCATGCAGATTAGGTTATAGCTGGCGTTCCCAAATTGCAAGTAGTGTGTATGAACGTTGGCCAGAGGTCCTACCACAGAGATAATAATTATTAGTATTAGTAAATACAATGGTCACCATTGGCCTCCACAGTCCCCAGTTGGACTACAGAGTTTCCTAAATGGATGGATGGAGAGATTAACTGCTGCTATCAATTTAAGATGAAGTAGCATATTACACCAGATTCTCACCATAAAATTAGGCTGTTCAACACCCTCAACCTAGCATCACAGTCATTTCGAGGTGTTTTGAAGAATAAAAACAAAACATTATGTAACTGGTACGGGAGTTCCAGGCAGCCATACCCCCACCAGGCATAACATTACAATGCAAATCATTAAGCCCAATATACTGTAGGTTCCTCTTGTGCTACTGGGGCAACTCTGACCCCAGGATGTTGGCAGCAGGTTCTGTGTGTGCAGTGCGTCGTGGGATGAGGCCTCGGTGGATTGGACTTGTTTGCATCTCATGGGTACTTGATCAAATTGGGATCTAAGAAAATTTGGAGGCTGGGTTGGTGGGGCACTTTGCCTGCCAACCCAGAAGGGTGGACGGTGGGTTGTGGTTCACTGGGTTCTCTGATGCCTTTCTCTTATCGCCACCATTAACATATTTTTCTGTCATTGGAGCTGACAGGTTAACCTTTTGTCCCTACACGCATAAATGAGCCTTAGGTGCCCATGGTTCTGTCACCAACTTACAGATATATTTATAACTGATGTTAATTTGTTAATGGTACTGTATGTGGTTTTAGAAAGGTTTACAGTGAATTGTAAGAAGGTTTGTTGCTGCAGCTTTACTTTGAATGGGATAGAAGAGACTTTAGGGGCTGGTTTGGGGTTTGGGGGTTGGTGGTTTTCAACCCTGGTTCTGGAAGACCCTCTGAGAACTCACAGGATTGCGACTAAACATCTGGTTTCACTAACAAGTTTGTTAGGGAGAGAAGTCCATAAAGATTGGCTCAATGGAAAAAGGTCATATGGTGCAGATTGACCCTTTGCTAGAACGTTGGGCGAATCAGGTTAAGAAGGGAAGCGCATGAACCGATGGACCTATCATGCATAGTGGCTACTGTGCAAGCCTCTGGAGTCAGTGTTACAGTATGATCTGGGGTTCCTTCAGTTACAGTCTTGAATGTCCTGAATGACCAGGGACATCTCATCTTCTCTGATGGGACAGACATACTGTATTCCCGGACTTAAATTGTGAAAGACTGGTTTCAGGGGCATGAAGAATCATATTCATACATAAACTGGACGCCACATTATGTGCCGTAATCAAAGCTAAAGGAGATTAAATCTCAATGTGTGTGAGTTTTGTTTATGGCCAGGCAGTGTATTAATCAGGTCTATCTATAACTTGGAAGCTGGCGCTTGCTCCACACACACACACAAACCATCTATGCAGCAGTACCCACTCAGCAGCGTATACATTATTTATACATTGTCTTCTTTTTTTGGTGTACTGTTACATGAAATACAAGACAACACAATCTAACAACATAAACACAATATACTGTAATGCCGCACAGTAAAACAGTATGTAAATACCACATGCTCATCTTGATAGCAGGAATACAGTACCATGAATGCAAATGTCACTTCAGGTCAGCAAGATTTCAGTTTTTTCTGGTATTATTCAAACCCGAGCAGCGAATGTCTTTCAGTCCAGCACCCTTTATATCTCCATTTATTCCCAATTTCCACCTCATACCAAACAGTTACAAGTACAATACACCTCCACATGGGGTCCTGACCATTTCATAATTCAAGATGACGTGCTTTTTGTTACTGTACTTCTATCAAAGGTACAGTTGAACTGACAAATTATGTCTTTTTTATTTTATTTTTTTTTAAACATATTGTCTTTCATGTACATTATGTTTAAAAGATAAAAAAAAGAATTGGTGGTTCTTGTAAGGACAATACAGTGTGACAGTGCCGCTGATGTAGCACAATAGGAGGGATTTTGGGAGATTTATTTATCAATGCATTAAACAATAGCTCTTTTGCAACAGACTGTTGAAACATCTGGACAGCTCCAATGGCCCTTTTCTCCTCGCTGACTCAATATATTAATCGGATCTCTCTTGATGGCTGGAATTTGCTTTGCACACTCACCAACAGCCTGCTTTGAGCAGCATAATGAGCATCTTTCATAATGTTTTTTTGTGAATCTAGTATTCAGTGAATCATAAAGAATATAATTTGAGTCCACAAATGATTTTTGATATTCTGCTCATAAAATAGTATTGGACAAATACCCATGGTGGACAAAAGTCCAATTCGCAATACAGCAAAAATAGAGCATTGTGAAGTTCTATATCTATTCATAATCCATATCTGTATATAGAGGTCATTTTTGCCACTTAGCTCCATTATAAAGTTCAAATGTGTAGTTAAGACAAAAATTATTCTCAGCCTTTAGTTAGGATTTGATTAAATGAATGGTTGTGTTCATTTTTCATGGTGTGTATTCGAGCAATAAAAAAAGGTTATTAAAATTCATTGTGTACATAAGGATTCTCTAAAAAATTACATTATATAGTCCAATTTAAAAAAATAAATTTGGACCAAAAAAAAAAAGGTTTGGACTATAAAGAGATAAAACTATGCAAAATGTTTAGCATTAAAGATCAAATCTACATTTTCTAGAAAAAAACAAAAAAAAAACAAATAAAATATATAAAATGTGAAAATACAGAAAATGTTTACATTCACTGTGAATGTAAACATAATGCATCTGGGGGACTAAAGTTTATGTTTGCATCTAAAAATAAATAAATAAATAAATAATAATATTAATAAAATTATATTATGTATATATATATATATTATTAACATTCATTTCTTGATTGCAGACTCCAGCGTGTCTTATGAAGTGTCTTTCTTCAACAAGGTAAGATTTTTCACCTCATCTGTCTTCCATGCTTTTGGATGTTGCTGACCTCACTAGTGAATTTCTTTCTTTTTAAGAATATAACAAATTGTTAATTTGGTCACTTCTAAAGTTTCTGCTCTCTCTGATAGTTCTGTTTCATTTTCATCCTTGTGATGGCCAAATTATACTGAGAGTTCCCACGAACCAAATTTGCCCAAAAACAAATTCAACACTTTCAATTAATGCCAGGTTTTTTTTTTTTATCTCCTTAATGATAAAGATAAGAAACATCCTACAGCTGGATATCAAATATCAGTCAGTTGTCCAAATACTTTTGAGCTTGGGAAAATGGAGGGACTCGGTACATGTTTATATTGATAATTGATATACATCTATATGATAATATTATTAACATTATATTAATATAATATACGTCATATGATTTTCTTTTTCCTGAAGTGTGTATAAGTTTTTTTGGCTGACTTTGTGTATTTGTGTGTGTATGTGTGTGTGTGTGTGTTCAAATACTTAGGGAGCTGACTGTACATTGTTAAGTTTAGTGAAATCTGGTATCTATATATCTAAACAAGTCCACAAACGCCTGTAATATTATGCCAAAAATACAAATAAAATAAAACCTCCTGACTAGCACGACCAACCTAGTGTTGGAGCTGCTGAGCCAAAATTTCTCTGCTGATTTCTCTGCTATTACATGACTATTAATAAATGACAGGGTTGTGTGTTTCTATTAACCAGCAGTCTGGGTGGAATCTGATGTTTTCGACAGATGGCATTTACAGTTTGTGCCATGCTGGGCTCAGCGGGACCTGAAGCTTAAGAGGTTAGAGCTGTCAAAAAGACTTTGTGCATACGGTGAGTAACAAAGTGCACATATTGCCAGGCCGTTCCTTTTTCATCAACCTATTGGCTTATTTTTTTTTTTTCAACATTTTGCATAGACAACTGAAAAATTTATGTGGATTTTCATTCTTATCTGTTATTCAGTGACCTCACCTAGAGATTAGTGTGTGTTGGTGTGTGCTTGTGTGTTGACGGAGATAAAATGGAATTTTTAATTGGATGGATAAACAAGCATAAAAATCTAAAACAGTAAATAAATAAATCTATTTACTTTTTTAATATTGGAATGTCTGCAGTATTAATGCAAGTATGCAAGAAAGAAAGAAAGAAAGAAAGAATAGTAATATGTACAGATGTACTAGTGACAAATTATTTGGAATATAAGGATATTATATGTGCTCACTTATTATGGCATATTTTCCTTCATTCATAGTTATACATCATCTTTATCTTGTTTTTCAAAATATTTTAATGAAAATGACATCTTTACAGTAATCCATATTTCATGCCATATTTTACTTGTTTGTTTCAGTAAATACATTTTTCCTTTATAATAGTAAAAAATGATCGTTAGTGTTGAATGCATGTCATAAAAATCATATTAGTTTCTATTTAAATGAATTAAACACCATTATCTGTACTGTACATGACTCAGAAGTTTGGACCCAACTGCATTTTACTGATATGATTCCCCAAGCAGCCACAGGATGGAGCCATGGTCTTCACCAATATGTCATAATATTAACTATTTAGAATATACTTGCAGTTATGAACCCAGATCCGTGTAAACAGGACTTCTGCATGATGCACATATTTAGGTTCACCTTTTCCACTTAACATTTTCTGCTTTTTCCTTTAATCTATTGCAGATTGATTGGCTGGTTGAGAAGGTCACAAGATGACATTTTGTGCCTGGGTCAAGCATGAGGACACACTCCAACAGTGAGGGACTTGCTCACTGATCAATTTTCCGTTGCAAACTGAGGACCTTATTCACTTAGCATTTGCATTAATGATTTTTTTAAGCAATAATGGTGAGCAGCAACTCAATACATTTAGGCATGTAGACATGGTCAAGAGGATTTGCTGAAGTTCAAACTGAGCATCAGAATGAGGAAGAAATGTGATTTAGGTGACTTTGAACGTGACATAGTTGTTGGTGCCAGATGGGCTGGTCTGAGTATTTCCAAAATTGCTGATCTACTGGGATTTTTATGGACAACCCTCTCTGGACAACCAAGGTTAACACTGAATAGTCTGAAAAAGAAAATATCCAGTGAGGGCAGTTCTCTGGGTGAAACTGCCTTGTTGGTACCAGAGATCATAGGAGAACGGCCAAACTAGTTCAAGCTGATAGAATTGCAACCATAACTCAAGTAGCATATCATCACAACCAAGGTATGCCGAATAGAATCTCTGAACATTGAACCTAACGAAGTTGTAGGAGATGGGCTACCAGAAGACAACACCAGGTGCCACTCCAGTCGAGTAAGAACAGGAAACCGAGGCTATAGTTTGATACACTATAGGTTGATTTATCCTGTTCTCACTCAGACTTCTGTACGTGGAATCTGATGTCATTTTTTGCAGTTATAGCCCATCCACCCTAGGAATGCTTTTTTTGCTCACCACAGTTACACACAGTGATTTTTTAATTCTATTGAGCATTAGCTCACAGCCTCAGTGGAATCTGGTTTCTACCCCCACAATTTGTCCAAGAAATGTCGGATACTGTATATGACGGATTACGGATTGAGCCCAATTTGGACTTTTCTGGACAAATATAAACTATCGCTCTGTTATTATATGACTGTGCTATACTATACTGTCAAGCATCCTGAAAAGAGTTCAGAGAGAGAGAGAGAGAGAGAGATCGCCTAATCCAGAATTTGCATTAGGAACAGATTGGATTGCATAATCTCTGCAGGCAACTGTGATTGTGGTGTTGTATCTCACATTCACCTGGGGAGATTGTGCAGTCAGTCTGCATTGTCTTCCAAAAAAAAGTCCTATTGCATACCAGTTTGGGAAGTTGTGGAATATAATAAATGTAACCGCTTCATCTTCTCATAAAGCATCAACAGGATGCTGAACATGCCTAGATTTGTCTTGACCAACCGGGAGGAAGGTCGAAGTGAGATTCATTCCATGCAAAACTAATTATTTCAAACCATTTGTGTTTTAATTTTAATGATTAGAACTAAATTAAAAATCCATTATTTCAAAATATTCGAATACTATATATATTAGCATCAATCAAAAAGGATTTTTAATACATGAAAATACTTGGTCAGGGAAGAACAAGATGCTTTGATAGCAGCCTTCAGCTCATCTGTATTGTTGGGTCAGGTGCTTTTCATTATCCTCTTGACAATACCCAGATTCTCTTTGGGGTTCAGGTCAGGTGAGTTGACTGGTTAACCAAGCACTGTAATATCATGTTCAGCAGACCAGTGTGACAATGTAGGCTTGTGGAAAAGGACATTGACATCTCTATTAGTAGACAGCATGCCATCCAAAATCTCCTGGTAGGGGAGGGGAGTTGACTTTGGACTTGATAAGACACAGTGGACCAACACCAGTAGTTGACATGATACCACATATCATCACAAACTGGGGAGACAGCAGTGTGAAGGTCAATTCCAGCTCAGTCTAGGTTGTTTAAAGCAGATCTCATTATGATTACAAAAATTATTTTTTTTTTTTCAAGGATTCTTCTTACTGTATACAAAGAGGGTTTAAAGTCCTTCTTAACCTAGCATAGAATTATATATGATTGAGATTAAGGGACAAGAGCTTTCAGACGCTGATGATACTGCATCAGGAACTGATTGGATGTTACAGAGAGACCATCAGTCCTTGATGCATTGCCTTCAGCATCGAAAGAGACACCATCCAGGCCTTAAGGGTGCATTTAGGCTGGTTATAAGTTATGTACATGTACTGTATATGGCATACCATGACACATCCATGAAGAACCAATCACATTGCTTCTTTCTATCATGTGATCAGTAAAGCGAAACTACTCTGTTTTTTAAATACTTCTCATGATTTTCAACAAACTTTGTAATTGAAGAGTTTTTTTTTTTTTTTTGCCTTGATCCAACTAAAATATTATTGATAATAAAATTACTAAATTACTTTGCCAATTACGAGTCAATTGTGACAAAACTGTGGAGTGGCAAAGTAATACAAAATTTAATTT
>JAQQZT010000013.1:9262696-9273992 GCA_030068275.1 Clarias platycephalus | reverse complement strand
AGATTTATCCTAGAGTGGATATGGCATGATCAAGTAAAACCTCACATAGATTTTGACCGGATGTCAGGATCGATAAACTCAGGATCCTGGAGCTATAAGGCGGAAACTTGACATGTGTTTTTTCTTTAAGAATCTTTAAGAAATGGATTTCATACATAAGGGACAGTTCATGATCACCATAATCCATTATTTGATCAATTCTGTTTGCGAATTCTGATCACCTGAACAAGGGCATATCCAGGGAGTTATGGCATCTTAAAAAATTTAAGAGACTGCAACAATTACAATAATTTAGTGATTAAACTCACTTGGGTCTGTTGGTCGCGCCCCCAAATTCTGGCCTAAGCACAAAAGAGGTAGGTCATTACTGGAACTTATTGTCTTTATTTTAATGGACTGGATTTTGGGGCGAAATGATCTCCAGAGGTGGGTAAAGTAGCCACTCAAGTAAGAGTAGCTGTACTTTAAAATAATATTACTCAAGTACAGTAGAAGTAAAAAGGTAGTCATCCAAAATATTATTCAAGTAAGAGTTAAAAAGTATTTAGTGAAAAGTTACTCAAGTACCGAGTAAGTATTTCATTGTAATGTCCGATTTGAACAAAATGATAAAATAACGTAAAAATTCTGACATTTCCAAATAATAAAATTAAATAAATTAAATAAATTAATGAAAGTAAATAAATTACTGAACAAGAAACGCTATTTTCCTAATCTCACTTTTTTCACAATATAAAGCTTTTGAAACAGATACCTACTGTAGGTAACATATGTATGTGTGAACAGTGTAAACTATTTCCAGTGTAAGAAATACTGTATATTCAGTCACCCTGCAAATGACTCAGCAGAAAATAACAAGGTCTCACTTTACCATTAACTGTGTCCAGCAGAACAAATATAAGAAACTTACATTTATTTTTTAGCCTCTAACTTATTTGTTCATTATATATGTTGACACTGCAACATGAAATAAAACAGCTAAGCTAACCGCGACATGTTTCCTACCACGGCTGAAGATGTGACTCCATGTGGTTACTGTTATTGCTACTGATTGGTCAAACGGAGTCATGTGATAATTGTTGCTACAGTACATCTGATTGGTGGAACACAGTCACGTGGTACTGTAGATCCACCGGCTGCATTTGTCTGGCAAAAATAAAGAATATCTATAATGTGTCGAATAAATGGTTAGAAAAGTAACGAGTGTAGTCGAATGTAGCGGAGTAAGAGTAGCGTTTCTTCTTCACAAATCTACTTAAGTAAAAGTAAAAAGTATGGTGCAGTAAAACTACTAATAGAAGTAATAAAAAATAAATAAGTTACTTAAGTAAATGTAACGATCGCTTAGTGGTTAGCACTGTCGCCGTGCACCTCCAGGGTCAGGGTTCGATTCCCACCCCGGGGTTTGTGTTTGTGGAGTTTTACATTCTCCCTGTGCTTGGTGAATTTCCCACATGCCGATTTGGCTAACTGCCGTTCCCTAATTGTGAATGAGCATGAATGTGTGTGTGCCCTGTGATGGATTGGCGTCCTGTCCAGAGATCATCTCCATGCCCCTGCGAGATAACATAAAGCTGTCTAGACGCTGAGCGAGTAAGTCAGTAAATTGGATTTCAATGTAAAGTATAAATACATCCACAAATGTAAATGTATTTGATTAGGATTTTTTTTAAGTCATAGACCAACGCAACGTGGCACATAATTGTGAAGTGAAAGGAAAATGATAAATGGTTTTAAAGAATTTTCAAGTGGTACTTTTACAAGGCTTTTGTATTTTTTTTTAAGCTTGTCAATCCTCTAGACATATTATGTTAGAATGAGATGGAATACCTGTCCTACTTTCCATGACATACCTCATCCATGCTCATATATTCCCCCCAAGAACCTAACAGGTAATACCCCATGAAGTGGCCCATGTTTTGTGCCAACCATAAGCTACAGTAAGTGCCAGAAGCCTCTGAAACATACTGTAGTTTTTCCTCGTACTTTCTCCAATTTTTTTTGAGTTTTCCTTCACAGTAAGCCCTGAATGGAATAGAATCCACATCCATCTTCTGCAGACCAAAGTAAATAGTATTCCTAGTATTTCCAAACTAAGAATCGATCAGCAAAAAAAAATGCCAGATGAAACTTTTCTATTTTTAAACAAGCAAATTAACTAAACACTTTTTGTTTTAGCTTTTTTTTTTTTTTTTTAACCGAATAGAAATTGAGATTTAGTCTATCCATTTTAACAACATCCTCGGTATAGTTGGATTATTAATTCAAAACCAAGGACTGCTCAAGAACAACTTTTAAACCCTTTGGGACAGCAGATAAAAGCATTCGCACAATAAATAATTAATAGTCTTCTTCTTCTTTTTTACTTCTTTTTTATTTTTTATTCTTTATTCAAACCAGGCAAGAATAAAGAGGTGTTCCTAGGACCCTATGTTCCAATGGTTCCCATCATGAAAAAGCATGAAAAATGGTCCTACTGTATGTTCCCCTGAGCTATACAGCGCATAATGGAAATGTGAAAAAGATCTTCCACAATTCTATATTTGTCTGATGGAATTCTTTTGGTTGTGCATAAATAGTTCTGAAACCGTGTCCCAATAATATCAACTGGATAATATTCATGAAATATTTTATCTAGTAATGGGTCGCACTGGTCTCGAACAGAGTAAGAGGGTTCATGTGTGTTAACAGAAAAATGAACTATATAACAATACAATCCTGGAAACATACCGTAGGTGTCCTCCTGAATGAAGAATTGTTAAGTGTTCTAGATAGTAAAGTCCCTGAATTGGGACCAGTTCCTGTGTGAGTGAAGTGTGAAATGTGAAATCAGCGTAGGTATTCCATTATTCAATTTTTTTTTAAGTGATGTTTAACCTTTCTCACTTCTGAAACCAACTATTTGGAAGATCTTGGAGTTTTATATTGTGACATTACCGTGACAAAACACTAATCCCCCCCCCCCAACCCCCCCACCCATACACAATCTACCCCACTGAGCTCATAGGAGAGGCAGAGAATTTTTTTTTTTTCCATTTGCACAAAAGCATGGAAAAAATGAGTCACCACAAAGATAACCATCGCATCAATTTATAATCTCAAAGAATGTTGAGGTCATGACCAGAAACAGATTTTGGGAGGTAAATATTTGGTGTCTTTCTACTTTGGCATCGGTTTTGCTGTATCTCCTATAGTGCTTATGGTTATGATTTAACTATGTCAGCTCTATATAAACAAAAAGGCATTTTTTTCTCCCTTTTGGCAGACAATTACTACTTTGATTCATTAGCACAGATGTCATCTTTTTTTTTTTTTTTTTTTTTCCAGAAATGTTTGCTTTGAAGGTAGGTTATTATGTAGCGAGGAGAGAAAGCTAAATTACTTTCCCCTGCAGAACTGAATACCATATGATGAGCACATGCAGCTTATTGGTGTCATATTTACAGTACACTAGTCAATGCACCGTTGATGAGTAGCTAACTGGTACTGACGGTACTGGCATAACAACATACTTTTGTAGCATGCCAGATTTGAAAAAAAATCATCAAGGAGCAATGTATCTAGAGAAAACATGACACCCTGTTCTCCTTTTTACAGATGATCAACTTTTGTGATGTAGCATGACAGCCGATCTCAGATAATATAATATCTACCATCAACTAATGCTGATAAGCATCATTATAACTCTCTAATGTAGTTACTATATTGTTTATTATACGCCAATTGATGTCAATCTATTTCCCAGAAAAATGCCTGCTATAATATTCTAAATGTTCTGAATATATTGTTTAAACCCTATACTGTCCTTGTTCTTTGGCTAACTACAACATACAGTAGCATTACATGTTTTCATGGCATTTAGATCTCTTCTAATAATGATGGAAAGAAAAAGGTCCTAAGAGTTGAATAAAATTCTGCATGTAAGTATGCAGTGTTGTTGTTATTATTGGGCTGTGTTTGCCGGACTCCAGCTGCTTCCTGCCCCTGCATGTGAGAAATTGTTGATCTTTCTTTTCCTCGGTGCTGTGCCAGAGTCATCTGGCCAACCAAACCAACAAATCTGGCATTGGGTCAAAAGAACCACCCAGTATGCCCTCCTCTTTCAGGAAGAGCTTCCATGATGTATGATTTGGAGTCAAAAGGACCCAGGAACTGGACTGGATTGCACAACGATGGAAGTATTGTTCGTTCTTGACAGCACCACCCACCTGCTCTTATCATGCTTACCAGTTGTTGGCGTGTGCTCAATTATGTACATATTGCAACACACGTGGAATGGAAAGAAGCACCATTATGAACTGTTATATTAGTACCTGGAACATGAAGGACACATGCTATAGGCTGGTCTTCCCATTCTACTACCCAATTTATAATCACGTGTTGTCACCCAGGAGAAAATGTGTTTCCTTTTGAGTTTGGTCCCCCCTTAAGGTTTCTGTCTCATGTTTTCTCAGGGAGTTTTTCTTTGCCACTGTTAGCCCTATCCTGATAATTAGGGATCATTCCGCATATAAAAATATATCCAGGTTAATTAAATATCTGTTCTAACAGAACGATGTCAAGAACAGAAGAGTTCTCATATACTCAGAACATCAGTAATGTCCTTGGAGAATTTCCTAACCTTTGTCTGAACATTGTGTTCCTGATATTTGTCATGTCTGGATTCCATTTTGAGTTTCTCAGTGTAACTATGAGGGATACCTGGCTTTGGATTTGTCATAAATGAAGGCATAAAAACGATTGAGATTTACAGAAGACTTTAAGCGCAGTACGGTGATGAGACTCATAGTCGAGGTTAAACATTTGAACGGTAGAACCATTTTATGAATGACGATCTCAGCCGAGGTGGCGCGGAGCCCGCTACAGTCATTCCCATGAACATCGACGGATAACTTGCAGAAGTGACGTATACGTCTCTGCAAACTGTACACACAATCATTCACCAACACCACTTGCACATTCCAATAATTCAGCTGGGTTATTGCCATATCCCCCATACAGTCCTAACCTCGCTCAAACCCATTTAGGCCATTAAAGGAGTTCCTGGGAGGCCAGGGTTTCCTGTGTGAAGCAGGCAGTCTGACCATGGCAAAAACGTTCTACCTTTCTGGTGTCCAAGCACGCTGGGATAAGTGCATTCGTGTAAAACTGGATACTCATACTATAACTGTCCTGTTATTCTGCGTATTTAAAAGTCCCGGTTTGAATTGAACACCTGTCGTAAATGACCTAGGCCGGTGGTATTAAAATCCTGGATGTTGTTAAGGAGTTGCTGACCTTTGTGATGGGTTTAGGAATGGTTTAATATATCAAATATGATATAACAGAAACAAGATTGTGGAGGTCTTCTGAAAGAAATAAAGGAAGGAAAAAAAAACATGGGTGTGATACAAGTCGAGAATCATGCCAATAAAATCATCACCAATCTCCTAAAGTGAATGTGTTAGTTAATTATTCTCATATGTGGCTCGAGTATGATGGCTATCTGTCTTCCTCAAGACGCAGATTGAAGTCGGTTCCATTTGGTTGATAAAATGTGTCTGTACGCGAATTGCTCATGTAAACCGATGAAGCATCGATGCGTCCCAAAAATTCCACTGGCCAGGAAAAGGTCAACAGACCGTGGATTATTCGGAATGTTCATTCTTCTTGTCCATCTGAGATGCTCTGGACCTGATTTTACTTTGGGTCATGAACTGGGGAGAAGGCATTTCTGTAGTGGCGCCAGGGAAAGATTTCTGTTTTCACTTTGAAATTGATCTTCAGTTCCTTAGTAAAGGCTGTGCTTGGGAAGCCTTATCTGTCACTAAAAGCCAAAATAAAAGAATCGAAAATCTGAAGAGATCAAATCTCTGGGAGTAGGATAGAAGGCAAATGGTTTCATGATGCAACACATAATTCTAGTCATCCGTCCACCCCCCCCCCCCCACAATCATGTGTAGCAACTTGACATGTGTCATAAAACATCCTGTTAATACTCCTTTAGGAGCTGTATCTGCTTTGTCATGTAGAGTGCTAACACTTTTAAAGGTGTTTAAGGTTCGCGTGAAAAGTATCCCCTTAAGGCTGATACATGACAGGCACGTAAATTGACGTGAAACGTACAAGATGGTTAATTGCTCATATTTTGTCCTCGTGCTCATACTTTTTCTTTCTTCCTAGGGAATAGTTGCACTGTTCGAGAAATTGTATAAATAAGAAGTAATTTTTTTGGATTTTGGACAATATCCCTTTCTTTTTCCATTACTGTACTCAGTGAACGCATGAACCAAATGCCCCCCCGGTGTGTGTGTGTGTGTGTGTGTGTGTGTGTGTGTGTGTGTGTGTACACAGCTAGTTTTATCATGTCAGTTCATATCTGGTGGGAAAAAAAGAATGTTACAAAAAAAAAAAAAAAAAAAACAGTTGGCATGATGTTTGAGGTTTTATGGAGAAAAGGACACAGGGCAGCTGGATATCCTCTGAATTCCATTACAGTGTAAACGGATGTGTTTAAAACCGTGGGGCAAGTGCGAGCGCCAAAGTGCAGACCGATGGGTGTGTGGCAAAGGACGTTGTGAGTCACCACATTAGCATCATCAATGCAGACATTTAACCTAGCTTCATCAGAGCTACCGCTTTTACTCAGTTAAATCTCATACTGTAGCATGCCTTGGTACTGTAGGTTACACGCAGTGGATTTAACTGAACAGTACTATACACCCACTGGACAGTTTATAAGGAATTCATGGAGGTAATCAGACAGCAGCAGAGCAATGCATGAAATCATGCAGACACATGTTAAACATCAGAACATCAAAAATGTGATCTTAAGCCCCTTTTCCACCAAAGTGAACCAGGCATTAGGTCACGTCTGGTGCTAGTGCCGGATCAGAGGCGGTTCAGTAGCGAACCTCCTTGTTTTTCCATGGGCTGGAGAATCATGTCATTACATCACTGTATACGTACCTGTATATCTCTACTTTACCAGCAATGTTAGCGGCATTGGCAGCACGAGCGGGTTAAAGACTTTCTAGTAAGGATAAAGCCAGGAGAATTGCTTGCAAAGCCATGTTGTGTTGTGCTTGCTGCTAGCATTGTGTTGTGCAGCTAGCATTGCCGCTAGTGCCACCATTGCAGTTAGCATTGCCGCTAGTGCTAATATTGCAGCTAGCATTGTTGCTAGTGCTACCATTGCAGCTAGCATTGCCGCTAGTGCTACCATTGCAGCTAGCATTGCCGCTAGTGCTACCATTGCAGCTAGCATTTCTGCTAGTGCTAATAGTAGCTGCAACTAGCAAGCACAACACAACATGGCTTTGCAAGCAGATCTCCTGTCTTTATCATTACTAGAAACTAAAGTTGCTCATAGCATGTTGAATACATTTTTTAAAGATGGTGGTCGCACACTTTTAATTGTCATCATAATCCTGCACCCAGACCCTGACATAAGCTGTTCTTTGTTTTACCCCAGCAAAGTCTTATGGAACCGTTATTTTCTGTCTGAGGGCCGGTGCTTTGGCTGTCTAAAAAAAAAAAAAAAAAAAAGGTTCGAAATTGGGCCTCGACCCCGAACTAGCTCCGGAACTGCCTTGGTGGAAAAGAGTTATTAGAGACATATTGGTTGGCGCCAGATAGGCTGGTATGACTATTTCAGAAACTGCTGATCTCCTGGGATTTTCATGCACAACAGCATCTAGAGGTTTACACCGAATTGTGCAAGAACATTCAGTGAAGAGCAGACGGAAATGCCTTGTTGGTGAGAGAGAGAGATCAGAGACTCAGACTCAAATAACCACAAGCGTGATGAGCACCTGAGAACGCACAACACATCAAAACTCCAGCCAAGGACTGGAAACCGACACCACAGTGGGCACAGGCTTACCGAAACTAGACAGAAGAAGACTTTTACTGCAACGTGCATCTGGAAGGTTAGAATTTAGTGTCAGCAACATGGATCCATTCACCCAACCTGCCTTGTGTTAATTGTTTTCTTGGCACACGCCCTCAATACTAACTCAACATTAGTATTGAATGCCACAGCTTATGTCCACAATGTTCCCCCTTTCTTTGTGATTACTTGCTACTGATTCCACTAGCTCGCCTTTGGGATCTGGTAGAACGGAAAGATTCACAGCACGAGCGTGCAGCTGACAAATCTGCAGCAATCACGTTATGCAATCATGGCAACGTGAAGCAGAAGCTTAAAGAATTTAAAGAATTCAAGCCATCTTTATTTCATGCCATGAAAAGTTGAGTCTGTTCCGAGGAGATGGGGAACAGGGGGGGTGGGTATTAAACCCAGTATTAACAAGATGCTTCTAATAAAGCGGTAAATTAATTAACAAAAGGATTAATAGAGTATTTTCAAAAGGATGTTATTATTAGTAATTGGATGGCTGAGACGTATGTGGTAAGAAAGTGTGGAACGGGAATCTATCCATGCCATTTAAACAACTGAATTGATTAAATGAAACATTGGCTCCAGAAAAAAAGGGGAAAGGAACAAATTGGGGGAGAGAGAATACTCTTCACTTTTTCCACAAACATTCACAGGGCTTGCTCACGCGATCCGAGCGCTTCCCCTCCTCTCTCCTGGTGGCCGAGTGGGAGGTCAGCCCAGGTTTGGGAGCTTTTGGGAGGCGCAAATGGAACGAGGACCAAGTGGGGCTCTGAGCTCTGTTTACTCAGACTTAAGACTCCAGGTGGGGCCAGCGGCCAAAGTATGACATCACTCTTACACATACACACTGTGTATGTGTGTGTGTGTTTGTGTTTGCTGCTGTGTCCCTTGACACTCTTAAATGAGATACACAATACCTGATTTCAGAAACAGCTATATGAGTTGTAATAAAACCATTTCATTTTCTGTGGATCAACTATTCATCAGATAAAGCAAAAAATCTATCCATCTATCCATCGATCTATCTATCCTTATACTATGTAAGTCACTTGTGTGCTGTCAAAACAGCTATCTGACCCATTGAGGCAGGGACTTTACAAGACCTCTGAAGGTATGCTCTGTTACAAAGTCAGGCCTTCATGGTGGGACATATTTGTCTAGCACATCCCAAACATGTTGCGACACAGTGGCGTATTGGTTAGCACAGTGACCTCGCATCTCCAAGGTCGAAGGGTTCGATTCCCACCTTTGGTTTGTGTGAGTGGAGTTTGATGGTTCTCTCCATGCTTGTTGGGTTTCCTCCCACCGAGGCAAATTGGCAGTGCGGGTCCTGTGATGGATTTTCACCCTGTCCAGGGTGTACCGCTTAGTGCCCAAAAGTCTCCTGGGATAAGCTCCAGGCCCTCCCTGCAACCCTGTACAGAATGTAGCTGTACTGTATAGAATATGACTGCATAATGAATGAATCCTAAAGATGTTCAGCTTGAGATCTGGGGAATGTCAAGGTCAAGGTTTATCAGTTTCTTCAAACTATTCTCAAACATTTTTAGACATTTAGCTTGGTCTGCAACAAGGTTTAAGTTGGCAGTACACATGAATAAACACAAAGTAACAACAAATGAATGCCAGGACTAAGGTTTCTCAACAGAACAGAACTTTGCGCCGGGTGTTACGCTGCCTCTGCCGGCTTCCCATAATGCATCATGGTGTCATCACTTCCCCAGAGTGAGCCATACATATGCACACAGCTGTCCTCTTAATGTATGGGAAAAAAAACAACACGATTCATCAAACCAGGCCATCTTCTTCCATTCCTCCACTGTCCAGTTTTGAAATTCATGTGCCCACTGAAGGTGCTTTTGGACCAGGGTGTCAGGCCAGTTTGCAGCTGCTCAGCCTTGTACTGTACATTATGTTACAAGCTGTAATGCAATGTGTGTTCTGACAACTTTCTGCATGCTGGGATTTCATACTGTATATACATACTGTCTATAATACATATACATATAGTATATAAATCTAGTTTATACCTAGATCTTTTAGAATTGACTCCATCTTGTCTGATCTGTTTACAGTCTAATGATCTGTTTTTGGTTCTGTAATATATTAACACTAACATTTCCCTTAACATTTCCCTTAATGTTAAATAACACTAACATTAAGGGAAATGACAAACCTTAAGACTTTTTTTTGTTGTTGTTGTAGTTCATTCTTCGTAATGTAGCCTTCCAACGCCATTTTATTTCCTATTTAATCTTAAAGTAACTTTTTATGTTGACATCAGAATTTTTTCACTTGCCTCAACAAGTAGATATGCAATTTATCCAGAGAGTTTGGTCTGAGAACCTGAGCGGTTTGGAAGCTCCAGTGTAACGTGAGTAGTTTTTATTGCACTTTGAACTCATGCCAAGGAATGAAGCAGGTGAGTGTGCAGGAATAATAATAATAATAATAATAAAAAAAACATGAGTTCAGTTTACTTACTGGTATTCATCCTAGTGTAATTGATTAGCCCTAAATTCTTTCAGCATACAGTCTTTTTGTTAAATCATTTTTGTGGACTTTTGAAGAACGTTAGTTATACATAAATTCCACTAGGTCAAAATTAGCATGATAGTACATCTTCCTTCACATGAATGCAATACAATTTTCAACACCACAAAACATTTTTTTCCTTAGGTTTAACATTTACCATCGTCATTCTTTTTTTCTTTTCTTTTAACTTATACTCATGTTGTTTTGACCACATACAAAATATAGCATATCACTTGATGACGTTATAGGATTGTCATTGAATGGAGCAAATACTATCAAGACCTCTTGTGTGGAATACAAAAAAATTAAAATTAAAAATAACACATTACAAGAAGGATCGTCTTGTTGACTTTAGAAAGTACATGACGTGAAAATGGAAACAGTTACTGGCTTGGGGTGTCTAGGGCTGCAGATTTTTGATGACCTCTGCAAAGCGTACATGGAAAAGACTACCTCAGGATTAGATCCCACTTCCTGTAGTGAGTGAAAATGCACTCGCTGTGCATCAGATATGTTTCTCCTCGAATGTTCTGCAAACTGTGAAAATGTATTTGAATATTTAATGGACTTATAAAAAGACTAACACAAGGACGTTTAATGTTCTATATGTTTTTATTCATGTGAAACATCTGTTTGCATCAGCCTTGCATCTGTTTGCAGTAAAACCACAAAGCATTAACTCATTATCATTGATTATCAACTATACAGCAGTAACCTGGTGGCAGGAGCATGCACTCCAAGGTTTACCCATGGTGCAGGGAATGAGGGCCAGCCCATCTGTTTCAAATGTAGCACAAATCACCAATAAAGTCAATGCTGGCCAGGAAAGAAAGGCACCAGAACATCCCACCACTCAAGACACCCAGCAGGCAAAGAGCC
>JAQQZT010000013.1:9232482-9246491 GCA_030068275.1 Clarias platycephalus | reverse complement strand
TTATATGCTGGGCCACCAGCAAGGTTTTGGTAGTTAAAATTGGTTACCATTTTAGCTCATTATCTTGTATTTTAATAACTAGTACTGAAAATAGTGTGTGATGTAAATACATGGACCGTGTAGTGTTATCACAAACCTTTTACAGTATATAAATACATTGGTAATAAATGCATATTTTAAAAAAAAGGATCAATGAAAATCACTTAAAACTGGAAAAAAAAAACAGCATAGACCATCATAGCTGGTCACCAGCTTGACCAGCAATTATACCGGCATATGTTGTGTTTTGGTGCTGGTATGCTGGAAAAAAAATAAAATAAAATAATAATAATTAAAAAAGAAAACATTTTTATAAATGTATATGAATGTATATTTATCAAATTCAGCAATGTCCAGTAATCATGTAATGATATAATGTTATACATATAGATTCTCACTATACATGATTCTCACTATATTCACTATAGTACCTATAACTGTTTAAAATCACACTGTGTAAAACATTGCTATACTGTAAATATTGGAAGATAATCAACTTATTTGTGGTTACAAAAAATCTTAAATATATCAGGATCACATCACAACAACTTTATATTTTTGTAATTTCCTACCCCACAAATCTTTTTTTCATTACTTATTCTTGAAATAAATCATATGCAAATATTAATGTTAAATAAAGCGAAGTGAAATAAGCTAAATCATTTGTCATAACAGAGTAGCATGCTTGAACCTTTAATGCTCTACAAGGCGCCTGAAGACATGTTTCGGCATGACATCACACCAGCAGTCCTCCATAAGGGGAGGTTTTAGGCAGATAGATACTGATCTACAGGATATAGATGAACTGACTGGTCATTTCAAAGAAATATTATGGGGGGAAAAATCTGGCAAGTTTAACTAAACAGAACCATCTACGAGTAATAAACATTTTTTTTTAATTATTATTGTTGATCCTAAGGGTTTAGATGTTGGAGGCAAGCAGTGTTACTCACCATTTCCCATCTGTCAACTGGCTGCAGAACAAAACTAATTTTAGTGTTGACTCATTATAAAAGGTGTAGTTTGAGTGATAGTGGGTTGTATGACATAGCACGCTCTTAAGCCGACTTCACAATCGCTATGGAAAATACACCACAGAGATTCACCACACGTTCTTGGAACGCTCTACTTATGCAGCCATATGTATAATTTGTGATTACATTGCTGACACCATGCCAGTTAATGTGGACCCAACCAATGGTCAATATGTACAGGGAATATATGATGATCTTATGCTTCGTTTTTGTGCAAGCACTACAAGAAAAGTAGATGAACAAATAAAAATCCCTCTATCCATGCGGCTCGGTTCCCATAAACATAATTTGACATGACAGTACTGGTATTTATATCTTCCCATAAGTGAAGCGAATTTGCAATGCATATGGAAGATGATCTTTATGTTAATTGATCTTGATAGAATTCCCATGGCACCATTTCATTTACTAGAAAAAAAGTAGTGCTTTTTAGTTGATGTATAATATTAGCTGCCCGTTGGCGTATTGCTGTATTTATGACAACCATTAGCACTATAGCTTTGTATTCATTAACAGAACTGGAGCAGGTGGTGAAAATGCATAAGCTATAATTCATTTTGACACAAGCTGGATTCCCAAGACTTTTTAAGACTAGTTTTTCCTTAGTCAGTTCCTTTACTTCCAGGTTTGGTGAAATGAACTTTTGCCTGTCAGAAAGCTCCCAAAATTTTGACTCATGATTTAGAAGTTTTCTCAGTGAGAAGTTGGAAATGGTTGTGTTTCAGATATGATACGAGTGCATTAACTGTCCTAGAGATGTTTTTTAATGTTTTTTTTTTTTTTTTGGTTTAAGTATGCCAAACTCTAGTTAGGGGGGGCCTTATGTTAGTTAGTTAGTTAGTTAGTTAGTTGGTTAGTCAGTTAGTTAGTTACAGTAGTTACTGGCTAGTGCATAGTGACTTGAATTTGCTATTTTAGAAAGTTCTGCCAGATTCATGTCCATGGTTGAACTCAATGGGTCTATTCATCTTGTTGCAGGCCGTCCTCGTCATCTTGATCCATCTTCCCAATCATGATGTCCTTCTCTAGTGACCATTCTCTTTTATTTTGTGTCCAGACTAGGCAAGTCTCCTCTTCGTCATTTGTGTTTTCAGTAACATTGATGGATCTCTTTGAGAACTGACATTGGTTCACGCTGCTGTCCATGGGATGCCAAGTGTTCTTCTCCAAAAGTATATTTTATGTTATTTATATTTCTTCCAGAGTCTTTTATACCTTCGCATGTCAGTAGGAGAATAAATTTATTTAGTTCTTTCCTAGGAGACTTAGAGCACTAGGCAGGGTACACCCTGGATGGGATGCCAATCCATTGCAGGACAAATTCCTGCCAGTGTATCAAGAACAAACCATAAAGGACAGCTAAATAAGTCCTTCATCGTAAATCTTCATCTTCTGTACCGTTACCTTCTGAGCCTATCCCTGGAGACGTAGGGCATCAGATGGGGTACACTCTGGATGGGGTGGAAACCGGAGTATGCTGAGGAAACCCACCAAGCACAGGATGAATATGCAAATTTTATGCGCACAGACCTGACGCAGGAATTTAATTCTTGAATTTAAAAACTGGAGGTTCAAGGTGACAATTCTAATCAATAAGCCACTATGCTGCCAAAATGAGTCCCGGCAAATGTTTATTAGAGCTACAGTAGAAACAAAGCCATGTGGATAGCTGAAGGGGTCAAAATACCTCACAGCTTCACCATTCCTTGAGGTTGTTAAAGTTGGAAACAAAAAATCTTTCTTTTACTATACTTGTGTGAAAAGTGTTGTCTTTTTTTTATAATAATAAAACGTTCTTCAAACAGGGCACCACCAGTGTATCCTTTACCCACCATTCGCAAGTCAACACGTACTTGGTTTGTTGATGTGAAACAGATTTTGGTCACGATAACTATCTCACTGTTTAATGTCATGATGATGAATTTCACACTGGTCTATCCCTAACTCATGGATATTTGATGTGTCCAGGCAATCTTACTCATAGTCATGGCAAAGACAGTAATATCAAGAAGGGCCAATCTCAGTTGGGTGCAGCGCCAAAGGACACTGTTTCACAGTTAATCCGAGCCGGTTCGCACTCAGTATTTACCATCGCTCCTGCATTTTTCAAGATGTCATGTCTCTGGTTCTGCTCGCCAAGCATTTTCTGGTCCCCCTGAGAATTACCTCCTGCTCCACTGGGTTCGCAGTAGAGTGGTTGAGTCCTTTCTTCTGAATCGCTTCCTGCCTGTCTTTATTTATACAAAGATAGGTCAGATTCTCGTGATAATAAATGATGGGTGTGATTGAATGGGTGGTTTAAGCAAAGGAATTAGAGATATGCTGGAAGCAGACTTTACCAGCGAAAAAACTCCAGAAACTGGACTGTATTTGATAAATTTTACGCTCCATTTCCACATTCATTCCCGAGGACTACATGCTGAAACGTGGCAACTTGGTTAAGAGAAGATGTATATTATTATGCTATTATCTACAGCACATGGTATAAAACGTCAAAGGGTCTCTTACACGCGTAGCCATACTTAGCTTCCGTAAATGTATGAATCTCTCGGTTCTCAATTCCTATGTAAGGAATATAGAAACTCTGACCTACAGGGACAAATCAAATCCAGTTAGCAAAGATTGCGGTCAGATTAGTCACCAAACATCAAACAAGCATTTTTTTTTTTTTCTTTTGAAAGCATCTCCAGGAAGAAATAAGTTTTATTCAGTCTGTGGTGAGAAGACCACAGGGATAATGTGGAAAGTGATTTATGTCCAAAAATTTGACTTTTCTCTTTCCAAGTACATTCTGTTGATGCGCAGGATTACGAAGAAGTGAAGGCATTTCTAGATTGAATTTGTTCTTTCATAAGGTATGATGTGAGAGCTGAAGGAAAAACATAGAATTAGCTTTATCTGGTGTGTAATGATAATTTGTCAAAAAGATATCAGCGGGATGAGATGAGCCAGAAGGCCAGGTGCCTATAGTCCTTCATATACAGTAGATGCTACAACTGAAATAACTAATGAAATCATTCCTGTCCTGGAATAATTTTTTTTTAAATATTGGGCAGATGTTTTAAGGAGGAATGAACAGTAGTAGAGAATAATACTCCTTGAAACCATGTCAAATTATTTATATACTGGAATTACTAAAGGTGACACGGTATAGCACAGTGACCTTGCACCTCCAGGTCCGGGTTCGATTTCCAGGGGTCTGTGTGCATGGAGTTTGCATGTGCTCCCTGTGCTTGGTGGGTTTCCTTTGGATGCTCCGGGTTTCTTCCCACAGTCCAAGGACTTGCAGATGAGGCTCATTGACCGAAATTGTGAATGTGTATATAAGTGCTATAAGTCTCTTGCGACACTATATACAGGATAAAAAGTGCTATAGATGATGCTGATACTCAGATGTTTATTGAGATAATGTCGCTCTGAATAAAGGCATCTGCCAAATGGTTAAATGTTAGTAGTTATGCAATTATAAATGATTATAATCATTTATGTTAAAATCGTTATAAATTTTTCTGCTCTGCACATCAACTGTGACGTTGGAACAAGAGAACAATGTAAGTAATTTTTCCCCCCAGAAATAGCTGAATAGCTAACTGAAACTAGCCATATGGCTAACCAAAGGTACTGTAGCAATACAACCATTTAAATACATTGCCATAGGCCTTGGTTGTTTTACATTTTTCTGCTCTGCACATCGACTGTGGCGTTGGAACAAGAGCACAATGGCCCCAATTACTGGCCCTAATTACTTACCCCATTGGCCCCAATTACTGGCCCTAATTACTTACCCCATTGGCCCCAATTACTGGCCCTAATTACTTACCTTACCGAAAGAAATTCCACAACCCTCGTTCCGTACAAAAATGCATTGTTCACTTAAAATGCTAATTTAACTCTTTTCTTTCTCCAGAAATTGCTATATAGCTAACCTTAGCTAGCACTCTCACTCATCGTCTACAGTATACTCACATTATCCTATATTCAGGGTGGCGGGGGGCCTGGAGCCTATCCTAGGAGACTTAGGGCACGAGGTGGGGTACACCCTGGACAGGGTGCCAATCCATCACACACTCATTCACACACACTACAGGCAATTTGGGAATGCCAATTAGCCTAATCTGTATGTCTTTGGAGTGTGAGAACATGCAGACAAATTGAACCTGGACCGTGGAGCTGCGAGGCGAGAGTGCTAACCACTAAACCACCGTGCCACCCCTTAACTAAATACACAGCAACTTTACAAGCTACCAACTTGATGTACCTCATTGGGACTGCAGAAGCTATGAGAGTCTCAGCTGAACTTTTAAATGCATTTTTGCACAGAACAAGGGTTGTGGAATTTGGCCCCAATTACATACATTCTTCTCCTGTTTACGTATGTGATATACTTGCAGATTTGCTGCATAGAAGAAGAAGAAAACAATGCATCAGGGCATCTCCTCTTCTTAGCTTTATTTATTTCTGTACAGAAAACTTCATTAGTTCTTTTTAAATAATGTATTCATAACGTAACATATTACATCCCTAATAATATTTAAGTCCATTTGAAATAAAACAGCCCATTTGTGAACTTACAGTACAGTATGAATGAACTCCGAATGTCTTTCTACGGGTAACTGAACAGGAGATCCCAGGAGAAAGGTAAAAAAAAATCTTGGTGCTTATTGGAGGGCATCGCCAACCGGAAAAAGAAAATTAGATGAGGTCACTCTTTTGCTTTTGGCAGAGACTGTGTTCATAAGTGGCGAACAGAGAAAGCCACTCAACCAAACCACATTCTTGCACACACACATACACATACACATACACACACTCACACTAAATTAGGTAAAGGGCCTATTTATCAAACCGTGTTGTGTCAGTTGGCAGTTTGTACTCCCTTGCGGAGTGACACCATATTACGTTGCTGGTTTAACATACTGGTTACTCTGTACATAAAACAGCAGATGAAAACGAGCCAGATAATGAACACTAAGTGCCAGGCACTTACACCAGTGGCATTTGAATCAAGCCAAGCTGAAGGAGGGAAGGACGAATGAACTCAGGAAATGACAAGTCATAACGGATCACTCGTCACTCATGATGCGTCATGATCTGTTTATTTTCTTGCAGCAGATACATCAGGGAACCCCTACATTTTTTGTCACCTCAAATGAAGGACGTCTTGTTTCTTGTGGTAAGGGACTTCAACATCAATAGACAAAACACCGGTGACAGGCAGCTTAAGACTTTCAGATCAATCAATCAATCAATCAATCAATCAATCAATCAATCATCACACAGTTTCACCTAACATAAGTCTACGTCCTCATCACTCACTCACTCATTGTCTATACCGTCGTCTTTATCCTATCCCAGGGGGGTCTGGATCCTATCCCAGGAGACTTAGGGTATGAGGCGGGGGATACCCTGGACGGGGTGCCAATCCATCACAGGTCACACACACATACACACACTCACTCACACACTACGGGCAATTTGGGAACGGCAATAAACCTAATCTGCATGTCTCCTGGACTGTTGGAGGAAACCTACCAAGCATGGGGAGAGCATGCACACAAAGGTGGGAATCTATCCCAGGCCCTGGAGTGCTAACCACTAAGCCACCGTGCTGCCCTCAAAAAAAAAGAAAAAAAGAAAGAAAGTTATATTTAGATATGTATAAAACACCGTGTCTCCCAGAACAGCCACAGTCCTTTTTTTCCAATGTGCTGGAGACATTTCTTTCAAATCCTGGGCCATGTTGGCCTGATTGTGTCACATCAGCGCTGCACATTCATCTGTTGAACATTCATGCTGTGAATCCTTCATTTTACTTCATCCCAAAAGTGCACTATTTTATTCAGATCAGGTGACTGGGGAGGCCTTTGAAGTACGCTGAATTTATCACTCTGTTCATGGAACCGGTTCGAGTCGGCCCTTTTGACATACCCTGCTGGAAATAGCCATTAGAAGATGGATAAATTGTGGCATGCATGAAGTCAGCAAAAGGATTCAGATTCAGCATTCAGAAACTTTATGGTTCAGCAATGCGTTATGGGTATTAAGCGGCCCACACATTACACCAACACCACGGTTCAGAGGGGTTTTGGTCCATGGAGTCATGGCTACAAATACAGCATGAAAACTTTTCATATCCTGGAAGAATTTCTGAGCAAGTCTGTGCTATTGTAGCATATCCTCCTCATCGTCTGATGTATTTTGTGTTCTGATATGCTTTTCTGCTCACCTCACCTGCAAAGAGTGTTTTTAATTGTTAAGTTAATGTAGACTTCCTGACATCCCGATCACTCATGTTTGCCTGTTAAAAATCATTCAAAATGTTTATTCACATAAAAAATAAAAAAAAAGTCACCACATGGACCACATTTTAAAGTAGCACTTCCTCTTGATTTTCCTCAAAAGACTGTCAATGCCGCCTCTGGTGAACTTCTTCCATCGCTTAGTATTTACTTTAGACATAACATTTGTTGTTTTAGGCACGGCTGCCTGGCACTCTAATACCGGGATCGCTTTATCCTTGATTAAATACCACTCACGTCCTCACCCTCGCGTATCTTGCCTTCCAAAGATGTTCGGCATACCAGCGGGTTTTATTGACTTGTCGGAGCAAAAACGGAATGAGCAAGCTCTACCTTGTAAAGCATGCTTTGCTCAAATTCAACAACTGCTATTTATTAAGCAGTCTGGGTGGAGTGAGGGGTATAATGGATCTGCCCAGGTTGTATTATCGTCTGTCGAGTGGAAGCGGTATTCAGTATGTACCGTAAATGGTAGCAATATTACTGTCTGAATTCTTGGGACCTTCCAAAAAGAACTAGTTTAAATATTAGTGCATCGTTTATTACTTACTCTCCGAACTGAAAAGCAAGTGACGTATTGAATGGCATTGCATTAACTACTTATATACTCAATTGTCTGATTTGGCCATGTGATGGTGGTGCAGTTCTCTCAGTGGAACCATTTGTTGATAAAATAGATCAGATCAGCATCTTCCGATTGGTTTAAGCAACCAGGAAGGACATATAATCACTCTTTACTACAACAGTGGTGTACTAAGAGCATCTCTACAGATCAAACATCAAACCTTAAGATGCATGGGTTACAACAGAAGAAGACCACATTGGGTTACTCCTGCCAGCCATGAACTGATGATCATCAGCACATGTACATACAACCTGGACTGCTGATAAAAGATAAAAATAAATAAACAAATCTCCTGGTCTTTTTTTTAGTCCTGTTTTGATGAGTCTGTACCTATGATTGTCCCAGGTTCTTGTTCTTGCTGGGCCCTGAGTGGTGCCTGATGTGGTCTTCTCCAGATTGAGATGCTTTTCTGCTTACCAGAGGCATAAAGTATTATTTTTTTAGTTCTTAAAGACTAAAATCTGGTCATTCTCCTCTGATCTCTCTCAGCAACAATTTTTTCCTATATGCACTCACTCTGTCATTTATTCTCTATACTGAACCATTCTTCATTGCAGGGCACAATTACCCACTATGAGCAATTTGGAAAGGCCAATTAGCCTAATCTGCAGGTCTTTGGATTGTGTGAGGAAACCCGACCACCTGGAGGAAACCCACCAAGCACTGGGAGAACATGCAAACTCCACACACATACTGTAGATCTGAAGGTGGGGATCAAGCCCTCATCTCTGGGGATGTGATGCCCCAGTCCTAACCACTACGCCCCTGATGCATCCTTGTTATTATATATGCAAGTTATTAATACTGCATTAATAATACTGTATAATGTACGTATGATTATTACACTGCACATACTGTATATAAATTCCTTTTTATCTCTCTTAACACGAAATACAGATAAGCACAGTGAGGAGGATAACTGATAAGATGGGCACGAAGAACCCAAAAGATTAGATTTTCAGAATTTTAAGGAAGGCTGTTCAATTTCAAAATCAGCTATCAAGATGTCAAATGCATCACAACTTGTTTGGAAGCTTTGAACCCTTTCCTTAGAATGACCTACAAAATCCAGCAAAACTTTACCAAGTAACAGATTGTAACTACAATCTGACTCATTTACAGCACTGTGACAAAACTGACATCAGAGAGCCGCGGCAAGGAAAAAGGGTTAACTGCTAAGCCCTTTTCAGTGTAATAACTCTGTCATGACAGGAGAACATTATGAGTTATTAAAACAGAATAAACTTGCCCTACATTACATTTCCATCTCATCAGGGGTGGCTCCTCTTGTAAGAGAGCTGTACTAAATATCAATTTTGTGGCGGGTGCCAGGAGCAAGGCAGTGGGTCTGATGGTGAACCGCCAGTTAAAACAAAGAGCAAATATCCTGTAGGCAGAGTTTAAGAGCTGTAAGTTCCTTATAATGTAATGGGCTAATTGGGAGAAGTCCTAACCACAAAGCTGGCAGGGCCTGTGACTACCGTTTGAGTGCTGGCATTGTCCTGCATTTGTTTCTGGTCAGTTGGTAAAAACTTGGTCAGTCAGCTCCTTTAACTGTTAGATCATAGTTCAGAATATTCTATTTAGATAAAGAAAACACATTTTATAACAATCTCGATAACATAATTTACATAACACATGGCGGATATTTCAGTCTGTAACCTAGCACCCGTGGCATTGGTTAATCTTATACAGCAGTAATGCATGTTTATTGACAGGTATTTGCAAGAAAGCGCAAAAAATTAAAGCTCCTCAATCTACTAATCTACTAGTGTTGGTGCTCACTGTCTCGGCTTATCCTGTTTTTGTCTTCTGACTGACTAGACTTTCTACTGGCAGCCCTTCCAAACAAACTGTACTTGTTCAGTCTTCTTCTAATTGTGCTGTCATGGACTTTAACATGTAACATTCTCAGTGAGGACTGTAGGGTCTGAAATGTAGGTTCTCGGGGACTTTCTCTGAGCACTGCATAGATTGACGCTGGGGTGAATGTACTGGGAAGTCCACTCCTAAGAAGATCCACTTTTGAATAATCTTCCTTTCTATAGAGAAAACTTTAAATGGTCCGATAATGGTTTTATAACTCTTTTCAGAGAGTGTAAGCAACAACTGCTTCTCTAAGACAACATCTTTCCCTCTTAGCATTGTGTTAATACACACCTGGATGCTCCAGGATAGCAAACTGCCAAAACTTCTGCTTTTCTTATATAGGTCTAAACACCTACTGGTGATCATTTAATCAAGGGCTGACGATTAGCAGCACTTAGCTGCAACTTACCCTCTTAAATCTTGTGGAAGCCGTATAGGGGGTACTTAGTATTGCGCACATGCTTTATTGGATGAGAGTACTGTATGAGGCTGAGACACAAGGTAACATAATTTAAATAACATGTACAGTAGTATAGGAAAAACCAATGAAACATGTGGCTTATGCATCTACAGTATATTAACAACACTTATACACATCTACCAATGGATGGGAACTGTTGATGGGGAGAACAATACCTTAGACCAGGTTTTTACCATTATCCAATTGGCCTACAAGGCAAACCCTTCCCCCCATATAGGCCTCTCAGACAACCTGTCTTTGCTTCTCTTTCCAGCTTACAGACCACTAATACAGACAAGGAAAACAATAATTAAAACATTGACAATCTGGCCACAGAAGATAACTCTGAACTCTAAGGGTGCTTTGAAGAGACTGAAATATGTTTGCATAATTAGCATCTCCGCATGACTTGGGAATTAACAGGAAAAATATACCACCACTGTCAAGGATTACAACAAATTCTGTGTAGACAGCGTCACAGCCACAAAAAACATTTGCGTGTTCCTGAATGAAAAGCCATGGATGATGAACGATGTACAACGCCTGCTGCCTACTGATCTGAAGATCCAGCAACGTACAGTGAAGCCAGGAGGAACCTCAAAAAAAGCTGTAAAGTGCCAACATAGTTGACAAATAGAGACATTTTTCAATCATGCCGATAATGCACAATGAGTGTAGGAATCAAGTCTCTTACCCACCACAAGGGGACAACTCCCGACCATGTCAACAGTCGTTAAGTAGTGAACTTCTAGGCTAGATTCGATAGGGATAACATAACAGGAATACCAACGCTGTCGCTGGAGAAGAGCACGGAACTGATACTGACCATGCATGAGGTGCGACACAACTTGCTCCTCATTAACCCACACAAGGCAGCTGGACTAGATAAACGTTCTGAGAAGTACCCTGACAGGCTGTGCTGAACATTTGACTGGCACTTATTTTGACCTCTGCCCTAGTGCCTGCACTCTTTAAACCATCAACCATTATACTAATTACGAATCAGTCTGTAATCGCCTGCCACAATGACTACAGGCCAGTTGCACTCACCCTTAGAGCAGCTAAATTCTTCGAGAGGTTGACCTTCTTTCACATCCAGAGCTCTATTCTTACAATCATGAACCAGCTGCAGTTTGCCTACAAAGCAAACTGATCCACAAATGATGCAATCTCTATACACTGTTCTGGAGCAAACAAACATCTATGCTTGGATGCTTCTTGTCAGTTACAGTTCAGACTTTAATACCATACTTCCCAATACACTGGCAACCTACTGTAACTACGCCTCCTGGGGCTCAACACACACACGCACATAACTCGACTTTTAAACTGACTGAACGCAGACGAACAGACTGGCTATACACACCCCATCCACTTGCACTCTGAGCATAGGAGCACCACAGAGGTGTATTCTTGGTCCATTTCACTACACATGACTGTTTCGCCATTCATCCAAACAACTACATTCTGATACTACAATCACTGGATTAATAATAAACAGCGGTAAAACAGCATATAGAGATGGGGTACAGAGATGATACACCTGGCAGTCAGTGTAAAAAAAAAAGAAAAAAGGACATGATCATTGACTAACAAAAAGGACTAAACACGTCTCACGCCTCATAAATGCAGATGCAGTACAGTACATTGGGTTACATGCTTCAAGTTTTAAGTTGTGTAACTCACAGAGGAGCTCAGGTGGACCACTAACACCCTACCCTGGAAACTGCTGGTGAGCTTTTATCACAGTGCCATTGAGAGTGTAATAACATATTGTACAACATCACGGTATGCCGACTGCAACCAGGCTGACAGGAAACCACTATAGGGGATTGTGAGAATATCTCAGGGCATCATCTGGACCCAGATACGAGATTGGGAATCAACCTGTACTCAACGATCAACCTGTTGTCAACATTCCATCTTGTTTGAGTCATCACCTTTTTAAACTTGAGACATCTGGAAGGAGATACCGGAACAGGAACTTCATAGACTGGACTTCCAGGGAAATAAAAAACAGCTTTTTTTCCCAGAGGTGTGGCACTACTCTTATACCCCACCCCAGCGTATAATAACTGATATACACAACTAGTATTTTTATATGTTTTTAATTAATTAGAGGTATTTCTCAGTTAAAGGATCTGATCTGAGCACAGGTTGAGATTTTATCTTGTTCCACCTCGTACTGTTTTATTTTCCTGCAATTATTCTGTTTGACTATTTTTGATCGGTTTATATGTTGCTACTCTGGTACATAACTTTTGCAGAGAGAGTTCTGTAATTTTAACAATGACAATGCAAGCTCTACTACTACAGTACTACAGTGTTTTGGTGTAAAATGGGTTTTACGTTCATGAAATTTCTGAATTACAGAACATCACATGAAATACATGAACCTAATTAAATCATCCGGTCGCGATCAGTTCAGTTATTTATGAGATGAAGAGTTCAGTGCCATTGTGTGCACTGAATATACTCTAATAATTTTTTTTCTAGGAACGTTTTCACTTCATCCAATCATGTCAAAACAGCATAATGCAGATCTACAGCTTTAATTAATGTTCTCTTCAAACTGAATGAAAGAATCAGATGGGCTCATTACTCAAACCTGCCCATCTGTTATCAACCACCATGCCATGGTTAAATATAGAGGTCATGTTTTCCCATTTTGATGTTTGATGTGAACATCAGCTCAAGCTGTTGCCCTGTTTCTGCCTGATTTTTAAGCATTCTTTTGATGCCATGTGATGCCATGGCTGATTGGATAACTGCAAAAAAAAAAAAAAAAAAAAAAAGGAGCAGGTTTCCAAGGTGTTCCTATTAAAGTGGATGGTGAGGTTATGGAGCAATCTATGTTGGATATAACATCCAAAATGTTAAATCCTCTCATTACAATCAATGAGATTATAATACGAGTTTTGAATGCTTAAAAGGCTGACCACTTACTCACTCACTCAGGCACAGTCTCTTAACCCAGGGTCACAGGGGGCTCGGAGCCTATGCCAGGAGACTTAGGGCACAAGGCGGGGTACAATCCATCGCAAGGCACACACACATACAATATACAATTAACGGCAATTAGCTTAATCTGCATGTCCCGGAGGAAACCCACCAAGCACGGGGAGAACATGCAAACTCCATACGCTCAGACCACGAGGAGGGAGTCGAACCTTCAAAATCGATGGCACAACATACAGTACTGGTTAATCAAACCACAATGATAATTATAGCTTTATCGCGATCAGGGTCACCCCAAACGAATCAGTGGCATATTTCCATTTAGTGTCTCTACAATCTTTGTGCACATCAAACAAACCGAAACCGGGGTTCATTAAGAGGTTTTGCTCTGATTTGGGGAGAATGAGTCATAAGGAATGAGAATAAAAGCAGAAAATGAGTTCTGAACATGCAGAGAGTTGTTTAGCCCTGCAGACTGGGTGCTATCTATCCTGTCAAAGAGTGATCCAAGCAGATCAAATGCAGAATTCCAGCAATGCTCATCTTGGTGCCAAGCTTCAGTGGATTGTTGGGTATTTTTTTTCCCTCTTTTCAGCTTTGCCAGTATTCCTCTTTGCCTAGCTAACAGTGTTTTTACGATTTGCAGTAATAAAATACAGTGGTGTGAAAAACTATTTGCCCCCCTCCTGATTTCTTATTCTTTTGCATGTTTGTCACACAAAATG
>JAQQZT010000013.1:9220255-9232316 GCA_030068275.1 Clarias platycephalus | reverse complement strand
CAGAAACATTTTGTGTGACAAACATGCAAAAGAATAAGAAATAAGGAGGGGGGCAAATAATTTTTCACACCACTGTACATATACTGTACTGCATGAAATACAGTTATTAAGAACTAGAAAAGCTGTAAAATGAGCAAATACTTCTACTACTACTACTTATTATTATTACTATTATTATTATTATTATTATTATTATTATTATTATGATGATTATTAGGCAGCACATTGGCTTAGTGGTTAGCACTGTCGCCTTGCACCTCCAGGGTACGGGTTCAATTCCCACCATGGATCTGTATGCATGGAGTTTGCATGTTATCCTTGGGTGGTTACCTCCGGGTACTCCGGTTTCCTCCAACAGTCCAAAGACATGCAGATTAGGCAAATGGGTGTTCCCAAATCGCCTGTAGTGTGTGAATGTTGACCGGGGGTCTGATCACGGTTGTAAAATGGGAACAAATACACTGGTAATCACCATTGCCCTCCACAGTCCCTATTATTATTATTATTATTGTTATTATTATTATTACTGTATTATTATTTATTATTATTGTTATTATTATTATTACTGTATTATTATTTATTATTATTGTTATTATTATTATTGTTATTATTTTATTATTACTGTATTATTATTATTATTATTATTATTATTATTATTTATTATTATTATTATTGTTTTATTATTATTATTTCTACTACTACTATTATTACAGTAAATTCTATCAGCAATTGTTTCATTTCTATTAAATTACATTTTATCACTTTATTGCTATTACTTTCATTAGTCAATAATTATAATTCTCAGGCCACAAACAAACAGTCAAATCTTTTTTGTGTATAATTTTTTTTATTCCTGTTACTTCTCTGTAACCCGGCTGCTCTGAAAAGCCTTGTCCATGCCAATAAAAAGATAATCAACACTGTCCTCTAGTGGATAAAGTAAACTTAAAGTATAGTATTGTTATATAAAAAATATGCTTCAGTTAAATATATAAGGGTCCAGATCTCTACTAAATTTGAACATTAAATGTAATGGAGTTTACACTAAGGAAACATGTAGTATATTTTAGTATCTATCATACGAGAGCATACACACATGGGTGTGTGAGTAGCTCCAAGAAGATGACGAGGATGCATTTGCCAGATGTGCTTTTCAAACAATAAAGGTAAATCAAAGAGCCAGCGCTCATCAGATTTACAGATTTACAATTGACAGCATGCTGGTGCACTTTCTCAGGCAATGAAAGGGAGGTTAGCTATTGTCCATGTACTAAGCTTGATGATTGTATATAAGGGTGGATGTCATAACAGGGGTTTTAAAATGTCTTTGAGGTTGGTATGGTGGCTCCAGGCCCCCCACGAAGCTGTGCAGGGTAAGCTGTATAGATAATAAATGGATTTCTTTGAGGTTCTCAAGTGGCTGGCGCATTTTTTTTTTTTGTTACCCTAACCAATTCCCATGTTAGTAAATGGGACACAAGCAAGCATAGATTTTAGGTTACTTTTAAGTACAGTATATGCACAAATTGAGTTGCCTTTGATATTCTCCTTTACAATAAAAGTGTTTTATATGGTGTAATGCTATGATGATTAAAAAGGCATGGTAGTAAAGACTCATCGGTGTCAAACAAATATATTGGACCTGTTATTATAACGAGCAAACTAATATAACTGACATAATATGACCAAGTTACCACTACTGAGCCCACAATAACATAATTAAATCAAGTATCCTTGACTTAGTTATTCAGTTTCAATGCATTGATGATTTTTAATTTTTAGCCTGATGTGGACTCATTGCCAAAATAATAATAATAATAATAATAATAATAATAATAATAATAATAATAATTAGGTATGTTGGTGTGATCTGGTGGGTGTGGGGGAATACTGTACAATTCATTTGAGAGTTTAAAAGTATATTTGTGCATGTTTAAAAGAACTGGCTCAGGAAAGCACCCAAATATAACACCGTACAGTGAGAGTTAACAATTTTATGATGGTTAAACTCAAACTGTGGTGAGGGAACCATATAGACCATAAATCAACTTTCATCTGTTACACCGTCACGTGACACACAGATGAAGTCTTTAATGGTCCTTTACAAATAATGTGTTATAGACACATCTAGGTACAGTATTTGTACATTTACTCAACGTGATTATAAAGCACAAAGGTAAAGTAAAACAAACACATACAGAATATGACAAAAATGGACTAGCAAATGATGATTAGTAAAAATCAAATTAGAAAAAAAAAAAAATAATAATTGATTGAAGAAATTACTGCACACTAACTGCATTAAATCTTGATGATAAAATCATGGGTGGGTAAATAAATGTACGGATCATCCATCAGTTCAATCTTGAGAGCTAAATAACTCAAATGTAGCTGATCAGATTGTTTGAAGAATTGAATAGACGTAATTAATATAAACAGCGACTTAAAATCAGATTTCCGAGCATTAGTGTTCCAGCCATAAATAAATAAATAAATCATTAATCTTACCGGAAAATATCTATAGACGAGAAAAGAAAGCGGCGTATTATGTAAGAGATCACTTTTCAGAAACACGTCCGAAACATTTCAAGCAAATGATCATCAAGCTAATTATTGGCTTTGTTTTATTAATTACTGTTTGCTGATTTTTATTGTATATATATATTTAAATGTGGAAACTTTTTTTAAGACATCTTTGCTCTACAGCTGTTATTTGCATGTGCCTAAGACATTTTTTGCACGGTACTGCCTAGCTTAATTTAATGTAGCCATCTTTGCAACTGTATTCTATGACTTTTCTTTGATGCTTTGCTGATTGTTACAATAACAGAGTTGGGGGTAGTCAGATCGGATGTGTTTTAATGATGACAATGAATGTGTTTATCATGAAAATACATACACCCATCAGCCTTAACATTAACACAAACATTTATTATCAATTATATTTCAGTAAACTTTGTGACAGGATTATGGGCAAGGCTCACCCATGCCCACGAGAACCAAAGGCCAGCCCTTCTCATTGGAACGAGAAAGCTAATGCAGCACAAATCAGCAAAAACAGTAAATGCAGGCGTGAAAGAAAGACACCAGAACACCCAGTGCACCACAGCCCACTGCGTATGGGGCCCAGCATACAAAGAGCACAAAGCTGTCTTTAAACTCCCCACATCCCAATCCAATTGAGCACCCATGGAATGTGCAGGACAAGCTAGGGTGATCCATGGAGGCCCCACAGCACCCAAAAGATCCATTGCCAACGTCCAAAGGATCCGCTGCCGACGTGTAAAGGGTCTGCTACCAACATCCAGTCTGTGATACGTCCATCTGTAATAATATTCTAATATTTCTGTATATTTAAATTAATATGTAATTAATATAGTCAATACATTCATCTATTTTCTAAATGATCATTTTAGCCTTTTTTAAACAGATGCTACACTTCCTGAGAAATAAACCACAGATAATTTTCGGATAATTTTGTCAAACTGATCCAAACTTTTAACTTTCTGGGAAAAACAATGAATAAGATGGAATTATAGAGGACATAAGAAGTGTTATGATTACACCAGCAGGTCTTGTTTACTGATCTCCACTATACTGGTGAGATCATCCTCAATATTCTTGTCATCCAATCTTACATCTTTTGCACCTGTGCAACATTTCAAATAAATGAACAACCTAGTAATGGTGTGACTATTTGAGAGTGTTAAATGCCAGCTCATAAACCAACAGCTTTTGCTTTGTGTTTTACTCATTCCGAGTGTCTCTGGCAGCGGGGTGTTGGACGGGAGCATAACGGCTAACACTGCAGTCCAGGGTCTTCTCCATACGGAATGCTCAGAAAGTGTCGGCTCCTTGCAATTTGCTTGCCAAGCAAATGGCTCGTTATGATGCTGTTAAAAATTTGGTGGCTGTGTGTCAGAAAATTATAATTTGCCAAGATGAGTAAGAGTATGAAAAATGGTGCTTATCACGTTCTGCTGTCAAATTCTTCGTACATTCCCTATATTTTGATACTGTTAAGCACTATTTTAATCGATTAGTTTTATAAAAGGAGGTGGGGTATTGCAACTTTTACAAGCACAGGCCTATCTTTAGCATTTAAGTCACAATAAATTGCACAACATTAATTAGCTTTGCATCGCATTAACTAAATTGTGTCACATTAATAATGCAATAACTCGACAGCCAAAAAATACACTCCTTCCTTCAGTGCTACACTACTTTCACTTTGCCACCCAAATTCATGGATGTGCATCTAGATCTTACTCACCGTCTGTATCACTTCATCCTGTATACAGGCTTGCGGGGGGAGCTGGAGCCTTAGGGCATGAGGCAGGGTACACCCTGGGCACATGCCGCATCCATCTTGGGCATGCACGCATACACATTCTTACACTACAGATCATTTGGGAACTACATGTCTTTGGACGGTGTGAGAAAACAAAGGAAACCTACCATGCACACAGGCCCCTGGAGGTGCAACACTAACCACCTCAGTGCTGCCCTGGACTAGCTGACCAAAATTAATTGTGTTTGTTTGTTTACAGAGCCAGGGCTGTGTACCAACACCAGATTTTTATTCAACCCACACACAGAACAAACACCTCGGCAGACCTTGATGAAATGCAGAATTTGACCAAGACTGGAATCACGTATTTCTCCTTCAATCAAACCACATTTCACCTATCGGGTAACTAAGAGAAATGTACAATGTAGATTTTACTGTACATGGTGCACCTGTTTTTAACCTCTCTTGTGCGCATGCGTTTGGGAGGCTGAGCAGAAACAACGAGTTGCCTCATGAATCCGGTAGGTGGCAGAAATCAATAGCTGGCTCTCTGGTGCTTTTAAAGTACGGTTCCGTAGGGAGTCTATGTAGGGAGCACGGGGGGCATTTGGAACACAGCTCACGCGCTCTCGCATCCATCCGGTTGGCTGCTGCAAGCTGCGCGCGCGCGCGCACACACGCGCACTCACACGCACGAGCCGAGAAAGAGAGCGAGAGAGAGAGAGACAGTGCGAGAGACTGATGGAGTAACAGCAGAGCATCTTCATTCGCTTCTGATCCTGGGATCACCATATTCATTTCTGGATATTTTGCACTTCCGGTTGTGGATCCTGCTATGGGTTTTTAATGTGTGTTAGTGTGTGGCGCGCGCGCTGTCCGGCAGGCCGTTAGAGAGATGTAGGGTCGAGACTCACGCGCGCGTTGTCTCGAGCCGGCATTAAAGCTTGAAACATGTCGACCCGGATGCCGTTACCGACCGTGAACGAGCGGGAAACTGAGAATGTAAGTATGGAGGAATACATAAGAATATAAACGATATAAACCATATTTAACGTATTCGTGTGTGTGGTTTTTTGGGGGGAGAGCGCGTGCGTGCGTGCGCGCGCGCGTTCATGTCAGTGTTTGCTGTGTCACCGCTTGTCTCCAAACACAAATATGAGCGAAGGCTGATGCTTATTAACACACCGGGTCTGGGCCTCATTATAAAACCGTTATCCTAGTCGAAGGGTGAATACCGAGAGTTTACGGCTGTTCGGGTGCCGTTAATGTTAACGACGTGCTCGCGCGCGCCCTTCATTGTTCTACAGCTGACGCGCGTTATAACGCGTCATAACCGCTGAACAAGCGCTTCACTCTCATCTCGGACGTCCCACATTGACCTCTTTGTCCGAGACCACAGAGTAATGAATACATGACTGTCATAAAGATCCAGGCTGCAGGGTTTATTATTTTATTTTTTTAATTAATGAGCCAGTGTCCTAATTTTCAGTTTGTTTGCTTTTTATTTGTAATAACAGACATTGCAGACAAGAAAAAACTCCCTGAGAAGACATGAGAGACAAAAAAGGTCCCTGATCTAAAAACCACATAAAACATTATATTTTGGGATGGGAATCACCAGTCACCTCCAGACACTGTATTATCACTGTACCTCAGTGCCGATCCGATTAACATCGACACTGAAAAGGAAACTCATCCTGCTCTCTGTGACTCTGCATTGTGGGATTATAAATCTTTACTCCGGTGCAGGGATGACTAAACAGCAGACCGCGGTCCGGCTCCAGATATGAGGATATGAGAATAATTAATAATTAATAGATAAAAAAAATATCCGTATTTGATATTTTGTTACAAGTTTAATGAGTAATTAAAAGTAGCCCGTTCCTTATAACATTTTAAGTTTTGTCAGTTAAAAACCAAGCGCAGCATTTAAACATGACAAACTAACTTCAGGTACAAGAGTTTTATCATTTAACTGAGCAGCATAATTTCACAGGTAAAATTGTGTAAATAGTCCAGAGTGTACCATCTGTAGGATTATAAATAAACTAGGATGTTTTACTTCCACTTACGTCTCCAAAGTCGCAAAACCCAACTGCGATTATACAGACACACGGCCCTTCAAATTTTTAACTAATTACTGTTTTGAGACTGGTGTATACAAGTGTAATAAGGGTGGTTTAAGACTAATTCGCCAATCGGAAGCTTCTGCAGTCATCTATATCTGCGGCTGATCGACTGATCACCAAATTGAAAACCAATCACATCTGCTCTCTGGCCAATTAAGTGGTTCATCTCTATTATAAATGTAAAAATTATTGAAATTTTTAAAAATTTATTTTATTTATTAATTAGCAGACAAAAGAATCACTATTCATAGCCGAATCGATTTCCCCCCCAATCCCCCCAAAAGTTTTTAAACCTTATTCCAATAAATAAACTGGATAATATTTAGGATTTTTTTTTTCTTGAAGTGAGACACATTTGTCTCGAACAAAATAAGAGCGTTAAAGTGTGTGAACCGAAAAAAATTAACTAGTTTGCATAGAATCCCTGGCACATAGGTACGTTCCCAGGGAAAAAAAAAAAAACCTTGAGTAGAATCAGACTGTGGGATTATAAATCATTACTCTAATGCAGGCATTACTAAATTACGGACCATGGCCCGGATCAAGATACGAGAATAATTAATACACTAGTAATCGAGTGCTTTTTCTTCCTACAAGACATTCATCAGATCCAATCACAGTGATAGATCAGTGGCAATAGATTCATATATGTTTATTCTTGGGACTTTCTGTGGGAAGTTTAAAACCAGTTTGTCTCATGTGTTCCGAAACTATGGCGTTGATGAAAAGCATTAATGTGAAGTGCCACTATGGAAAAAAACAAAAAACAAACAAACATACAAAAAAATGGGTTGTTAGAGCAAACATACAGTATCTGCAGCAGTCTGAGGTGAGGGCATGTAAAATACCTGATCTGAGAGTCTTGTATGACAGAGCAGCCAGAGTCCTTTCAGATTCATGTCAGATTAAGTTTGTAACACATATAAATACAGGGAGACATACAAGACCATCAAAGTTCAAACTGTTCACATGTTTAACAAAGTTACTGAAATGTGGCAATAAATATTAATGAAATGCTATGTAAAATTTAAACTGCTCTTTTAAAAATATATATTTTTATAGACTTACAATAACTGCCTATATAGAGACCTGAATCCCAGGATATTCGGACCTAGGCTCAAAGAAAATATTATTGACTGGACATTGTTTAAATTTTAATTTAGGACCCCTGCTCCAGAGTATGGTCAAACAGTACTAACAGTTTTATATTCATTCATTCATTCATTCATTCATTCATTCATTCATTCATGTCAGCTTGCATTTGTGGTGGTGAAATATTGCCATTCCTCTATAATCTTACAGGTGGCGCACTCTAAACTATTCACACATTGCTAGGCAACAGTATCCTGTGTGGTAAAAATAAATTGTTTAGTTTGTTTAGAGTTGTAACCAAAAAAAAAAAAAAAAGACATTGTGATATTTATGAAATTGTGATACGAACAGAATCGCAATACAGCACCAATTTATCGCGATTATATCGTAACTTGTAGTCCGCCTACTAAGTATTGGCCCTAAAAGTTGATACAACAAAAGTAAGGATGTTTTCTATAAGCATATTGTGAATAAGAGTCCTGAAGTGAGAGTGGAAGAGTGTTAATGATTACAGCAGCAGGTCAACAGGATCAGGATGAGATTATCCGCTAAAGGAGAGGTAAAATGGGCATATAATGTTTTTTTGGAAATGCACTTCCTATCTGCCTGCAACTTTATTGGATTGGTAAACTACTAGCTTAAATAGACTTCCTACAAAGCATCGTTGTGAGTAACTGGTCAAAAGCATACAGAAATACTTCCTCTGATCCTTTTACAAGTGCATTGTACATTGAAATTCTAGAAGCACATGCTTGACGATGTTTGACTGCTAAATGACTACAGCACAATATTAAAAAAAAGTTTATCTTTAAAAGCTTATTTTAAATGATAGAGACAGAAAGAGAGAGTTTAGTATGTTGATTGTAAAAACATTTATCAGTCATAATTACAACAGGGCTTTTGTGAAAAAACACTAATCCAGGGCACTACACACACAGACACGCGAACATCTATTGACAATTAAGCCAGTCCATCATGTACCAGCATGTTTTTGGGAAGTGGAAAGAAACTCATTTAACTACAATGGGAACATCATGCTTCCTAAAAAATAAAGCAGAAATATTCAACTACAAAAAAAGATTGCAGACAGGGGCAAATATGGACATGTTGAGACACACAAAGGTCACCTATTAATCCTAAGTGGGGTCAAATGTGGCCAAAATATAAAAGCAGACCTGTGACTAATTACTATTATATTTTTTACTTTAGTAAGTTTGTATCATTAGGAGCCGTACGCACATGTCTATGGTGGTCGATAATAAAACCGAAAATAAAAAATAACAAACCCGCAAACAAGATAACAAATGAAAAATACAAATGAACAAAAACAAAATGACAACTGAAAATAAAATAACAAATCACCAAAACACAAAAATAGTTTGCGAAAGTAATTCCTTGCTGATTGGACGAGACATCTGTCACTCAAGATCAGCGGTCAGAATTTAATTCACAAACCACACCTACCTTTTTTTTCGGGTTTGTTGATTCTTACCCCTGATTGGACGATACATCTGTCACTCAAAATATACAGGAAGTACTGCAACCTTATGGACATTTCAGCCATGAGCGTAAAGTATTTCTTGTATGTCTTGTAAAGAAATTAGTTCACAAACTGTACAGTTTGACTGAATTGTCGTTGTGTTTTCTCATTTGTTATTATTATTATTTTTTTTGGTTTAGTTATTTTAGATTCTCATTTGTTATTTTGTTTTCGGATTTTTTATTTAGTTTTTTTGGTTTTCTTATTTAGTTTTCGGTTTTGTTATTGTTTTTTGGACTTTTTTGAATTTGTTAATTTGTTTTTGGTTGGGTTATTTTATTTTTGGATTTTTTATTTTGTTTTGCACTTCGTGGCCACCGTACATATCTGAATAAATTGGAATTTGACACCATTTGCGTGCTCTTTGCCAGACTTTGTTTTCATATGATGTAGCTAATTCAAATTTTTTGTTAAAAATAACCCCAATGCTGATTCAAATGAATTTTATTCATGGAGCAACAACTTCAACAATCGACAATGTCACAAATCAGTTTTATTGAAATCTGGGCATAAAATTAACATTTTAGTGTATCCATGCTGTAGTTCTCTAATGCATTTCAGTGTTACTGTAATTGTTGTCCATGGCCATGTCCAGTGAGTATCTATAGTTATTTACTTTCTCCACTGTGGACCGCCAAGCTGGATGTTTTTTTCCTGAATTAACTAGCTGAGCACTTACATCATCACAAGTGGTTGTAACACTAATTGATAGCACACTGGTTTGAAACACTGGTTCTAAGGAAGGACAACAGAGCCCTGTCGTCCGCTGGCATGGGCTGAACTGTGAGCATCTGAATTGGACCATGGACGAATGTAAGAAGGTGGCCTTGGAGATAAATTACTGTATTTATTTATTTATTTTCTTACATCGTGTGGACGGCCAGGTAGAGTACGCGCACATGGCTTACCCTGTGGGAAGAAGGCAAGCTGGCAGAGACAATGTGATGCTCTGGGCATAGGTTCTTTCCAAGTCACTTAGTTGGAGTTTCAGCATGTGTTTTTTTTCCCCCCCCCCCGTGGCATTTCCGACATCATGGTTTTGTTTACCAGCTCGTGTTTTATGGTTTTGCTGGTGCATACTGGATGGCCATTGTTTATCACTTAAATTTTTGCTTCAGAACGGTTGTGGTCAGTTTACCAGCCTGTTGTTGATGAACTATGATGTTCTGGTAAACATCAAAAATGACTTTGGTTTTCATTCCTTCCATAACCTACTGTATATGGTATTGCAGTCGTTTGGCGTTACCCGCGGTCCCCAATACATCCACCTCTTCTCAAAATCTTATATTTGAAAATATCTCTTCATGCATCTTTAACTTCTGCGTTTTATTTCATTCTCTCCCAAATTCTCTACCTTTTACGCTCTTTCTGTCTCTTGATGATATGCTTAGTATTCTTCTTCTAGATTAAAATGCCGGATTTGATACTTAAATCCATGAGACAATCATTTCCCATCCATCTGATATTGGGATTACTGGTTCGTAAGCCCCTTTCACGCTATATACGTAAGATCACGCCCTTTATAAGACCCCCTGAATATTGCGCTTTGCCTCTCATATTGTAATTCACACAGAACCACGAGTTTGGCGATAAGCCACCTCAACGTTTGCTTTCGGCTATTAGAGTAGGTTTGGCATTTACCATAACGACGCCGGCATTCAGTGTGACATGCAACACATGCGTTGGAAATAGCATTAAAGCTTATCGTTGCTTTCAAAACAAAGATTGGTAAACTGAGCGTTGCAATGCATGCAGTGTGAATTTAAATCACTCAACAAATGCAGCACTTTGCTTGGAGCTCGCAGTCTCCCCAGTTCGTCTCCATTTACAGTAGGTGCTTAACCGAGCTGCCTCTATGTCCTGTATTTTTGCGCTCTAGAGTGGGCTCATAACCAATCATAAACGAAGCCGAATTCTTGTAACAAAATCATTTAAACAGACGGTTAGATTCGTCGGGAAATATAATTTCTTTATATTACTGTCTCTAAATTTTAGAAAGAACTCAGCACTGTCAATTGCGCTTTGAAACATTTAAATATTTTTAATGCAACCCTAACATAAAAGCCGGGACTTTCAGTTGTTTCTTTTATATACTGTAGAACATCGAGGCACAACGCTGGCGCAGTACTGTAGTTTCGCTCTGACCCAGGTTTGTGAATGGTCCCTGGACAACTTACCTTGTTTATTACTTAAAGGTGTTAGGTTGTAACAAATCCTTGTAATCCTTCACTGCCGCTGTCCTTGGCACCCTTTCCTTCCTTATTTACATGTCGCGCCTTTTCGTCAGTTATTTGCCACCATCGTTTAAATACTGTATACACTGTCATGCTAATCACACTCAGTACAGGTAGACCCCGACTTATGAACGAGATCTGTTCAGGGAGCACGTTCGTAAGTCCGATTTGTTCTTAAGTCCGACAAAATCGTGAGGGGAATCCCAGATACCATTTTGTCTCAGAGCTGTTTTCCACTGTATTGGCCTGTGAAATTTTCAGGACAGCTTTACAGGACAGCCATTTCTTATCATCGTGCTCCTGGATTGATTGATTGAAACCGGTGAGGCCGACTCATTTCTCCCTCACCCCCACACGACACACACACATACAATATACCTTTGGACATAGATTTTGGACATTTTATACATTCACTTACAGACTAAAAATATTGTATATAATTGGTCATATTGGTATCTGTTACATGTGAGCTACTTTTTGAACAGGATTGAACAGGAAGTAGAGCCATGGATCTTTCGTATCTGAGGAAATTTGTAACTTGAATGTTCGTAAGTTGGAGACTACCTGTATTTATCTTAGCACCAAAACTAAATCCACACTGACATTGGTATCATAACATTTTTTTTAGACTGAATCCAAAGAAAACATGGGGGCAAAAATCCGTTGCATAAGACTTGTCGAGCATTTCACTTTCAAAGGTGACTTTTAAGCTTTCCGCAGTAGGTTGCACCATTAGGTCTCTCCATCTCTATAACACTGCATGTATTCATTCACT